>CAJQZJ010031879.1:45280-88475 GCA_907164525.1 Lophiomys imhausi
TGTGTGTGCGTGTGCGAGTGTGCTCACATGTATGTTGCTTTCCATGTCATAGTGTATGTGTAGTGGGAGGTCAGAGGACAACTTGTGGGAATTGGTTACTAATTTCAAGCATCCAGAAAAGTTCTGCTGGCTCATATGTCCTCACTTTTATTTTTGAAAATAGCTTATGGAGTGTCGGAGGAAAACATACATATTTCAAGGATACAGAGTCAGTAATTTATAAACGCCCATGACTTTCACTGGGCCAGCTCTGGGGTAAGCTGGCAATGACAATTTGTGACGTTTGCAGTTGGCCCAGCTTTTAACTTGCTGTGACCTGATGAAGTATTTTTGCTTTATCTACCTTCTTGTGTTTTCTTTGCTATTCTCTGGCACTCTGGGCATCAACTGGAAGTGAATTAAGGTTTCAGAAGCTGTGATTTTGCAGCCAGCATGATATTAGAATAGAATTGATTATCTGGAGGTGTTTGCATATGAAGGGGCTCCCCTACCTATTCATTTCCATTCTTAACCTACAAGGAAGGTGGGGAGCTTGTTAACATCATGAAGGGTTTGATCTCTCTGCCTATGTGGGTTCTGATGCAAGGATGGAGGCTTGAAAGCCACAAAAGGGAATCATTAAAAAAGGCAAGCAGGAGAGAGGTAATATACACTTCTAAAATATTATACATTATCTTTGGGCAGAGTAAAAATAACAGAAACTAAATTCAGACCTACTAAGAAGATACTTTCTTTGCAAAGGGTGTTGCAGGATGAGGAGCCGGGAAACTGTCGTGGTGGAGTTCCCCGGGCCTTGTATTGGAAGCCTCCAGAGCTGCAGGCATGGGAGCTGATCTTAAATTTGTAATTGTTTTATAGGAGGAGTAAAGCGAGTGGAGGAAGAACCAGGTATGGGATCAGCAGCCAGCGTGTGATGTGATGGGTAGCTGAGCTGACAATGTTTGTTTTGTGTCCACTTGGTTCTCAGCAGGCATTTTCTTTAGGAATGTTTGTTCGGCTTCCCAGAAGCTTCTGTAAGCTCCCAGTGCTTGCATAATGTCAAAGGTGAAAAAAAAAAAAATCTAAGCGTTTTGCTTAGATTGGTTAGTGGGCCAGACAGCTCAGGTAATTAACGATATGGCCAGCAATGGTCAGCAAAAGTCAGAATGTCGGTGTCTGGTTTGCCACAGATAGGCATGGTGGCACCCGGAGCTTGCTGTCGTCTGTCAATCATCAGCACTGACCCTTTGCACAATCCTGTTTCTGAGGCAGGAAAGGGTGGGGTGGTGTTCTGTGTTTAGCGACTTCCTCAGATTAGAAACATTCTCTCCTAGAAGGAGGACCTTAGGACTCAGGAAGCGGCTAAACTTGCAGGTTCAGGAAGCCCAGAATGTTCCAGGTTTCTCAAGACCCTCCCAAGAATTTCACAGGCAGTAAGCAATTGCTGGGGTACAGGGTCTTTGGCTGAGCTACCTGCAAGTTGTGCAGAGACTCTAGATGCAGTGTTTGTGAATTGTCTGTCACCTATGCTGGGGTGGTTTTTCTGCCATGCAGCTGCCTTTAAGTCACCCATGCTCCTGTTAGCACTCCTTCACCTACACCTCTGTAAGTGACCCTAATAACCTCTGGGGTCACTGAGCTATATTTGGGTGGGATCATTTCTTTGATCTGTCATTGGTGCCCTGTGTAGGGATCATTATAGGCTCAGTATAAAGGAAATTCATTTTCTCCAGATAAGCAGAGGGCAGTGAATAGAGGAAGAGACAAAGACATTAGATAGAGGATGTGGAAGAAAGAGAAGGGAACAAAGGAGAGGGGGAAGGAATATTTGTCTCAGAGAGACTAAGGACTGCCTCTGGATAGAGAGGAGAGAGGCGGGCCCATAGGCAAATGGCAGTTTATAAAGATACAAGGGGAAACCCTGTGCTAGGATGAGGTGTTTCATTTTGACTGAGCATGTTAACTAGGTGAGCCAAAGGGGTTTTTGATTGCTGGACTTCAATACTTTGATGGCTGGACCTTGGTAGTCAGCCTCAGAAGGAGGAAGTGGCAAAATAAAGGAATAGACCTTGGTGGCTAGCTTCAGGGATGTCATCTAATAGTTTTCTAGCCAGGTAGAGGGAATGCAGAAGAAGGACAAAGTCTGCCAGAGCCAACCCTGCCATGTTCAAGTTGACTATGGTCCTTTCACCCTGTCTGAGGTGGAAGCTGTTCATGCTCTTCTGGAAAAGTCACATGACACACAACCATCCCTGTTTCTCAGGAGCTCAGGGCTCAGGTAAAGTTCAAAGTTCTGAGCAGATAATGCAATTCAGACTAGATTTGATGTGACATTCTCTTCTGTGGGAGACCAGAATATACTACTCCTCAAACAGAAGAATTGTGAGCTGAAGATAAGGGAGAGGGGGATTAGGAAAGCTGCCTTTTCTCTACTTGCCTAAAAATAAGGCACAGCTTTACAGAGATGAAATGGCATTCTGTCTGCCCACCGGGAAGAACAAAACTTAACCCCTGAGAGCTCCCTTGGCTCCATATTGGGTTGGAGATGATGCTAGGGGCCTGTACCCTAATAGGTTTTGCTAGCTATCCTCTTCTACATTGGTCTGTCTTCAACATTGCTACTAGTACAGTCAGAGTACTCTTCATTGGTTGAACACCTCTCAAAGAACTTACTGTTTCGTGTTTAAGATGCTATGTAAATTGGAAATCCAAGCAACCTCTTGGGGGCTTATGAACCTTGGGAAGTGGGAAGGATTTCTTTTCAGGGTGGGTGCATTTTGTTGGTTGTGTCTGGGATGCTGGTGATGCTCTATTTGTATCCAGGTGCCCTGCTACATGACTCCCTGTGGGTGCCTGGTTGGGGGTCGCCGGATTACTTGTTCTGAGGCAGGGAACATGGAGGGGGCCTTCCCACTCCTGCTGGTCTTTGGAATTTCCAGGGTTTGAACATGCTCCACCTTGCCAGTTTCATGCCAGTTCCTCTGGTGGCATGGTCCCTGTGCCTCACACTGGATTCAGTGGACCCTGGGTAAAATAGATTACCCTCCCGGATGTGGGTGGGCCTTGCTTGATACTTTGAAAGTTTTGAGACAAAAGACAAGAAATTCCTCAGGAAAAAGAATTCTGCATCTAGACTGTCCTCAGCCCCAAGAACCTGAAGTCACCTCTTCTCTGAGTGCCACTGCCTTTTCCAGCCTGTCCTGTAAGTGTTAGGATTGCCAGACCCCAGACTATATGAACCAAACACCTCCTTAAGCCTTTCTCCCTTTCTCCCAACCACAGACACACACTGCACTCACCCTTCCCCCATTGGTTCTATTTTCCTCAAAAGCTCTGGGTAAAATGATTTCATGTGCCTGTTTTATGTGAACATAGCTTTAATTTTTCTGGGATGGATGCCTAGCAGGGTGATCGCCAGGCCATAAGGTAAGTGAATGCCCAGTGTTTAGAAAAGCTGCCTGCTTAGCTCCAGGGTAAAATGGCTGAACTGCCCCCACGGCCACCAGCTTGTTAGCCTAACGATGATTCTTCTGGTCTTTATTAGCATTTGGTACTAACACTATTGCCTGTATGTGTGTGTGCGGCCATACAGACACACGTGTGTCTGTGTACGTGCAAGTTTGCAGAGGCCAGAGGTCAACCTTGGGTGCCATTCCCCAGGAGCTGTCTGTTCTCTTTGCTTTTCGAGACAGGGCCTCTCACTGGGACCTGGGTGCTCACCTGTTAGGCCATGCTGGGTGATTAGAGAGTCTCAGAGATCTGCCTGTATCTGCTTCCCCAGGCTGAGATTACAAGCATACACCGCCATGCACCGCCACATCCGGGTTTTTAATGTGGGTGGTAGGGATCAGACTTGGGGCCCTCATGCTTAAGCAGCAACCATTTTATCACCTGAGCCGTCTCCACAGCCCCAGCACTGTTTCTGTTAGCCATTTTGACAGGTGCCTGGCAATACATCTTGTGGTCTTATGTTGCGTTGGTGGTTAGTGGCGCCTTTGATGTGCTTTCTAAACACCTGTTTTCATTTGGTGGCTGTCTTCCATGTCTTTAGCTCATTCTAATTGGTCTCTTAAAAAAGTTGGTATGTTTAGACATTTTTTTCAAAAATAATTAAAAATGTATGTATGTATATATATGGGTATTTTGCCTGCATATATGTTCGTATACCATATGTATACAATGCCCATGGAGGACAGAAGAGGGCATCAGATCCCCTTACACTGGGGTTACAAATGATTGCAAGCCGCCATCTGGATGCTGAAAGTTGAATCCAGGTCCTCTGCAAGAACAGACTATGAACTTAACCACAGAGCCATCTCTTTATGTATTCTAGACACAAGTCTTTTGTTGGCCGATATGTGCACGTATTTTCTTCTAACATTTAACTTGTTTTCCAACTCTTAATAAGAGTCATTTGTCAAGCAAAAATTTTCAGCATCAATGGGCTTCAGCTTGTTACTTTTCCTTTTCAAATTGTTCCTTGCAATCGAGTCTAAGCTCTCTTCACAAAACTCTCTGAGCTCAAGATTTTAGCTACACTCTTTTCTAAAGGTTCCCTGGTCTCTGTTCACCTTTGATGCCACTGTGTATTGTTCATTCACTTTATCACAGGTGTGAGCTTCAGTCCCAGGTTCATTTTTCCTGGTAGCATGCAGTTGTTCTAGTGTGATTTGTTGAGTCTGATGACCTGCCTTTGTACCTGTATTAAAATCAGGTTGACATATTTGTGTCATATGGTGGCTCTATTTCTGGCTTCTCTCAGTTGATCTATGTGCCTGTCTCTGCTCCAACACCATGCTCTCCTGATAACTCTAGCTGGGATATAAGTTTTGTCTTGACATGTAGTGAGTCCCTCTACCTTTTCAATCACATTTTCCCATAGCCAGCCTGTCTTCTTCTCTTCCTCCATTCTTCTCTCCTAGAACAAATAAAACCAAAAAAAAAAAAAAAACCTTCCTCACATTTGTAAGTTTTTAGTTTTTCAACAGTAATTTTAGGCCAAGCTGTTCTCTATCAGAAAGGTCATATGCCACAAAGAAGAAAAGCTCCATTTAATTCTATATAAAACGTCTACATTCATCATTGTGAACATAGAAAAAAACCCCAGGGTCATTAAGAAGAAATACTATAATGGGGATGGTGAGAGGTCTCACTGCGTAAGGGTGCTTGCAGTCAAGCCTGAAGACTTGAGTTCCATTCCTGAGTCCTACAAGATGGGCAAAGAGAACTGACTCCTTCAAATTGTTCTTTTACTTCCACATGGTAAGCCGACACACATCCATGTATACACACATTCACACATGTTCATGCACACACACACACATATGGATGCGCCCTTTGCTCCAGGCTGGTGTGTCTTGCCACTTCATGTGCTAAAATACCTCAAGGTGATGATAGTGTGGTGTGGGGCCTTGGGAGGTGATTAGATCACAAGGCTGAACACCCCAAGCTTGGGATTAGTGCCCTTATGTAAGATAACAGAAAGTTAGCCAGCTCCTTCCATGAGTTCAGTACAGAGGGAAGGTATTGTTTGTGAGGAGTGGGCCCTCATTAGACCTGGACTGGATGGGGCCTGGATCTTGGAGTTCCCAACCTTCAGCACTGTGAGGAATAAAGATTGCTGTAAACCATTGCTTTAAAGCTATCTATTAGTGCAGCCCCCAAAACTATATAAACACATTCACACTTTGCTGGCCTTCTCATATCAGGGTCATTTGCTCCTGTGCTTTTGAGGGCTTCCATATGTGTTAGGTTAAATGAGAATGGCCTTTGTAGACTCATATGTTTGAATACTTGGTCCCCAAATGGTGGAACTCTTTGGGAAGGATTAGGAGGTATGGCCTTGTTGGAGAAGGTGTGTCACTGGGGGTGGGCTTTGAGGTTTCAAAAGCCTCACACCATTCCCAGTGAGCTCTCTGCTTCTCTTTCAGATTCAATATGTGAGCTCTCAGCTTTTCCTGCTGCCATGCCTTTGTTCAGCCATCAATAGACTCTAACCCTCTGTAATCATGAGTCCAGTTAAACACTTTCTTTATAAGTTGTCCTGGTCATTTTTTTTTTTTTTAAATCACAACACTAGAAAGTAACTAACAGACCCTGATTGGGCTACTGGAATGTTGTTTCCCTCACAGCAGCTTTCTCTTCCAAGATGTCTTTACCATGTCTCTGCTCCTCAAGGCCCTGTGTTTATCCATTTGCTCCCAACTCTTGGTGCTCCCTTAGTGCTTGCATTGTATTTGCTTTTGGTTGAGTATCCCTTCCATAAAATGTTTGAGACCAGAACAATCTTGGATTAAAATATTTTTTGGGAACGTTTGCATATGTTGAGGATAATAGCCAAGTTAAAAACAACACTTGCTTTTGTGTCATACTGGTCTTATCCACACAAACTAAAGATAACTCTTTGCAATATTTTTAGGGCACTTATTTTGATAGTGAACTCCTATATATGATCGTGCATGGAGTTCCCAACTTAGTGGTTTCGTATTATCATTAAGATGGCTTTAGATTTTGAACTTAGTTTTCAGATTAGAGATGTTTAGCCCTGTATTATGATTTACTCATTATTTATATGTCAGCCTTTAAGAGGCCTTGGGAGAGCCGATGAGGGGAGGGACTGCATTTTAGCTATCTGTGTTGTTCCAGAAAACAGCGCATTGTTTCAGTACTAGGGACTATAGATTTGTCAATTTAAAATGTGCTGTAGGCAGAAATTCTGTGGAACCAAGATGCACACACAGGTCAGGCAGATCTCAGGTCAGTGTTGTGATCTGTGTTCCTAAGGGAAACCATGAAGCACGAGAAAAGAGAGGCCTGTTGGTCTGTAGAAAGTCCTTGTTCAGAAGCATGATGTGGCAAAGGAGATCACTGGGCAAGTCCTGAGTCACATCATTCAAGCCTCTCTCTCTCTCATCATACACTGTCTTTATTTCATTTGGTATAATATTGTCTCTGTTTTGGTTAATAGATAGAGGAATCTATCTGCCTGCCTTGCTTTCCCTGTGTTGGGATTACAAGCATGCACCATGACACCTGGCTTGTTTTCTTATACATTTTAAAAAAAGTTTTAATCTGTTAGTATTTAGGTCTGCAGTAAATTGAAGTCCACCCAGTTTGAGGGAAGGAGTAAAGCTTTTTCTATATAATAATTGCTTTATTAGGATATGATGGTTAAAATACTAAAACAAATCAAGCTTAAGTCTCTGAATCAACCCAATGAAGATTGGTTTCTTGCTTTCGAGTGGCCAGCAGTGGTGGGTGAGCTGATATTATGCTGCACATGACTGAGGCAGGAATGATTTCTAAGTCTGTAGACTTACATTTCAGAGGCCACCACCTCCTGGACCAGAACAGAGCACACAGGGCAGGGGCATTCCCCCACCTCCACCTGCTCCACTTACTTTTATTTCTGATCAAGCTCATGGGTTACATAAGGAGTACAAAAGCTTCACTGCTTGTAGGTGAGGAGAATGGGGTGTCACTGAGCTCCAATAGAAGCCATTGGATACTTCCCCTATCACTTTGATATGTGACATTCCCTGCGTTGGACCATCTGATTTTGTGACTATTTAAGCAAGCCCTTGTTTCAGGGATGTTTTGTCCCATTCTTTTAATTGTCTCTCCTTGGCAGAGAGTCAACTTTTTAGAGGTTGCATTTCCTACTCAGGTTTCTTAATATATGGTGCAGTAAATTTCAGACACAATCAGTTCTCCTCACGGTCATCTTCGTGGTTATAATTATGTGACAGTTTCTGTATAAATTTTAGAAGCTGTATGTCAGGCTGCCTGAAAAACCCTATTAGATTTTTTTTCTGAAATTGCACTTAATTTATAGATTAATTTGGTACTATGTGACATGTTTAAGATATCCGATGTTGCCACCCATAAATACCAAAGTTTTAAATCCTTCAACTGAGTTTTATGTTTTTGCTTACAAAATTCAGGCACACCTTCTTGTTATATTTATTTCTGTTTTTTTAAATATAAGTGACTTTAAATAATCTATATATTATCTTTAAAATAATGGCTTTCTTTGGGAGGAGGAAAGAAGCGTTTAATTAGGGTTACTTGTAAGAACACGTGCAGCTTATCCAAGGCTATACCACTAAAGAAAATGGCTCTCTCCCCCTAAATCACCATTAGCTGCGTACAGATCCTTCAGGGAAGGGTGAGATCCTCCCTTATCCTCTTCAGGACTTGCCTACCATTTCTAAATGTGCTTACACATAGAATGAATCTTCATAGCCTCCCGTTCTGCTGCTGTTAGGATCAACAAATGTTCCACAGCTTCATTTTGTATCTAAGTTTTGCTCTCTAGAGTGTCCCGAGTTCACTGTGTGGAAAATTAGACTACACACAAATAAAGATGCTATTCTTCATTTTCCAATTCTTACGCCCTTTTCTTTCTTCCTCTCCTTCTTCCTTTCCTTGGTCCTTTGCCTCACTTCTTTCTCCTTTCTTCTGGAGATTTCTTCTCCTTTGCCTCATTTCTACCCTGTTCTCTCCTTAATTCTTCCTTACTCAGTGCCTCTTGTCTTCTGTAATGCTCTTCCAGACTCTGAGACAGCCCTTGCCTGGGGTGTTAATTGGTTTGTGGTAGGTGTTTAGTAGACCCGTTTGCATGGAAAACAGTTTCCTTTCTCATACTGTGCTGAATTCTAGTATCAATAATTGGTGCTAACTTGGTTCCACCAGGATTTGTTTTGAAAAGCAATTCTCTGACTACAAGTTTTCCTCCACAATGCTTGCAATCCACTATTTGCTTTTGTATATGGTCATTCCATCATCCAGAAGTTTGTTTCAGTGAATAGTTCCAGTTTGAGGTATTTTTAATATCACATAGACATCTCAGTGTTTAGAAGGCACAGCCCTTCTTCTTCTTCTTTTTTTTTTTTTTTGAACATTTATTTATTTCTTCAAGTTACATCTCAGTCATAGTCACCTCCTTCCTTCCCCTTCTGGTCCCACCCTCCTACCCTCTTCCCCCTCACCTTCCTATCTGCCTTTTTTTTTTTAATTTAAGGTGTATCTCCCCCTCCCAACAGTTCCCCCTTTTAGTCCAATAAAAGGCTCTTTTTCTTATAACAATAGATGCATACAAAACAATAAGAATAATCAGGCCACAATTATGAAAATTATAAGATGTAGCATACATTCCACATGTCCAGTTAATACTTATTTGACAACTGGTATTAATATTCTATTATCAATCTATCTCAATGAGTTTAAAGTTCTATACCTAACTCACTTTCCATCCTAACTTGTATTACCAATATAAAAACATCTTCTTAGACCTAGAAAATCCTTTTAATTCCTAAACAACTTAAAATTTAACTGTGAGACTAGAACTATCTAGTCTTCAGCCCTTCTTTTATTTTTTATTTTTATATTTTACTGTCAGAATAATAAGTTTTATTTTTAATAGCAATGATTTTGGGAAACTGTACTCCTTTCCTTTTCTGAGATGGACTCTCTGCTTGTGATTCAGGGTTTCCAACCCTGGACTCACTTGATCCCCCTGCCTCAGCCTCTTTTTTTTTTTTTTTACTTTATTTTTTATTTCTTCAAGTTACATCTCAATCACAATCCCCTCCCTACTCCCGCCTCCAGTCCCACCCTCCCACCCTCAACCCCCCATCCTCTTCCCTTTTTTTTAAGTTTAAAGTATATCTTATTCCCCCAACAGCTCCCCCTTTCAGTCCAACAAATGGCTCTTTCTCTTATAATAATAAATACAATACAAAAAAACAAAGGTAATTAGGCCACAGTTATGAGGGTTATATAGCTTAGCGTACATTCCCAATGTCAAGTCCATATGTATTTGGCACCTGACTTTAACATTCTACTAACCATCTCCATGAGTTTAAAGTTCTATATCTAACTCAGCTTTCATACTAACTTGCATCACAATTTTAAAAACATCTTCTTAGATCTAGAACACCCTCTTGATTCCTAAACAACTCAAAATTTAACTATGTGACTCTAGCTATCTATTCTTCAACTACCTCAGAGACCTGAGAGGGATAAATATATCTGATTATATAGGAAGTGCAGGGCCTGCAACTTCCAAAACTAAGAAATGACATATCAGTGGCTGCCTGGACAGTTCCCATTTTCTCTCCATACATTACAGCATCGATCTTCAGTCGTTTGGCCCCGTTTCTCTGACAGACATTGATTGTAAAGCAGGAATTATGAAGGACTTGCCTACCCTGTCTTGGCAGAGCTAGGCTGTCAACTTACCTGCTTCCAAGTTTTGTCCTTTTTAGACAGCATTCTGTCTACAGTTGGAGCAAGGGGCTTTTCCTGCCAAGAGACAGGATTGCCACTAATTCAATCATCTCCCACTGGAGATTCTTTGATGCTCATCTTCTACTTGGAGTAGAATAGGGGGTGCTGTCAGGAGTTGATATGTCTCGATATCAAAAAAATCTAAAGTTAAGAAAACATCTTTGAATGTCATATTCTGCAGATCTCTTGAGGTTTTTGAAGAGGCCCTATCTATCTCTTATATTAGGATAAGCAGATGTTACTTGTCTCTTAGCAACTTGATTTCTGATTAGCTTAGAAAATAACTATAGTAGACTGTCATAGTACCTAACAAAATGACAGGCTAACATGACTATTAGTTTGCATTTCTTAATTATCCTAAACAGTTTATGACAATTAGTAGCAAAAGGCCAAAACTTCACATTTCATTGTTTTTCTTTACCCCCTAACCCTTCCATCCCATTTCTCTGGAGTGGAGTGTCCCTATATAACAGTCCCTCACCCCAGTTCAGAGGTCGTATGAGGACCAAGAGCCTCCTCATACATTGGGGGTCTACGAGGCAGTACCACCAGTGAAAAGTGTCTCATTGCCCGGGAGAGAGAACTAAAAAACAAATAAACAAATAAGCAGACAAACAGATAAAGAAGAATAAAAAATAGAAAAAAAATAAAAATAAAAAATAAAAAATAAAAATCTATGTCCATGTTCCCTTTGGTGTGTTGGTTGTAGTACAGATATCCTGTACTATATGGCTAAAATCCTACCATAAGTGAATAGATGCCATATGCATCCTTCTGAGTCTGGGTTAGCTCACTCAGGATGAGCTTCTCCAGTTCCATCCATTTGGCTGCAAATTGCATAATTTCATTGTTCCTGATAGCTGAATAATATTCCATTGTGTAGACGTACCACAGTTTTTAAACCCATTCTTTGGTTGAGGGACATCTGGGTTGTTTCCAGTTTCTAGCTATTACAAATAAGGCTGCTATGAACATAGATGAGGAAACTTCCTTATGATTCCGTGAGGAGACATTTGGATGTATACCCAGAAGTGGTATCAGCCCTTCTTTTAAACGTTGACCTTCATTTATTTTTCTATCCTGTATTTCAAAATGTACGTACACATGTGATTAAATCCTGCAATTTACAGCCAAATGGATGGAACTAGAAAAGCTCAACCTGAGTGAGCTAACCCAGACTCAGAAGGATGCACATGGCACTATTCACTTATAATTGTGTTTTAGCCATATAGTACAGTATAAATTTTCTACAACCAACGCACCAAAATGAACAGGAACATAGACTTTGTTACCTGTTAATGAGACACTTTGCCCTAGTGGTGCTGCCTTGTAGGCCCCCAGTATATGAGGAAGCTATTAGCCCTCATATGACTGCTGAACTGGAGTAGGGGATTGATATGTAGGGACACTCCACTCTGAAGGAGTAGGATAGGGGAGAGGGGAGGATGGGACTGGGAGGGGTGGAAAGAGGGCACTGTGATGGAGATGTAACTTGAAGTAACAAACAAACAAACAAACAAACAAAAAAGCCAAAACAAAAAAATCTTCATATCCCTGTTAAGTCTTTGGTTGCTGACAGTGTTATTCACTAACACAGAAGACAGAACAATAAGTTTTAAGTTCATCCTTTTAATCCAACCTTAGGACAATCTAATAATTATCTGTTCATAATATTGTCAGGAAGTGTTTCTGATTCCTGTGAGATGACCCCTCTCAAACTTTCAAAAATCAGTTTCTGTTATTTGTGCTATAGCACAAATTTACAGAGTAAGCCAAAGGGGGCATAAGGAGAGAGCCAATTATTTTTTCTTTTTTCCAATTACTGTTTCTTGTGCAAGAGTTACAGAGACCTCCCAGCTTCCCTAGCTCAAGACTCTCTGATTAGCTGTTACTTCTCCAGACAAGGGCACCCTTCTCCAGTTTTGTTTGTCAGCAAAGACTGTAATGACTTCATTGTTTCCATCCCTCTACTGCCACTCTGACACTGGCTGTTCTGGAAATGTCAGTAAGATTTCTTAGCTAGCCAGTTATCTATTGAAGTCTTTCAGTAGGAAGGAAAGATGGGTGTTCTCTTACAAAAAGAGTAGAGGCTAAGCAAACTGGAGCTCAGGATATAAGGAGCCGTTGTCTCCTTGGAGTTCACGTCCAGATATTTTGGTTCGAAGGCCAGAGGCTTCACAGATGCTGAACTCCTTGCTGGCTGGCTGAGCCTATGGGATTTCGTGGGTGATAACCTGTCAGTGTCATTTTATGTCCGTGAGCAGATCCCATCGAGACTCCAGGGCATCTAATCTTGAAGCTTGCCTGGATAATGGAAGCTCTCTGAAAATGGAGCCAAGTCCCCACTTGTGCATTGCTAAGATTTCAAGTCCAGTGATGGCAGTCTGGAGTGACTCAGAGCTTCCAAGGATATCAGAAAAATGCCAGTCTGTAATGGTTTTCTCAAGAAGAAGGGAAAATGGGCACAAATTAACCATTTCTTTTGTAGCCACTTTTAAAAAACAAACTAGTCAGAGACTGTGTAGCATGGAGTGATCTGAGAGTTATGTCCCCATGCAGCAGACTGACAAACATCTGTACTGCATACTGACAATAGTTCCATAATCATTAACTCAGCAGAGATATTTGGGATGCCTTCCCAGCAGCAAGTGAACTCTCATATGTGAGCTTAAAAAAAAAAAGATTTATTTTTGCTTCAAGTATATGGGTGGTTTTCCTGAATGTGTGTTAATATGATCCACTTTTATGCAGCACTCTGAGGAGTACAGAAGAAGGAGTTCAACCCCCCAGAATTGGAGTTACAGATTCTGGTTCTGGGAATTGAACCTGGGTCATCTGCAGGAGAAGCCAATGGTCTTAATCACAGAGCCATCTCTCCAGTCCCTGAGTTATTATTATTATTATTATTATTATTATTATTATTATTATTATTATTTTTGACGATACTAGAAAGCAGAGTCTATACTTGAACTTTTGAAATGCCAAACATAATGAAAATGTCAAGTTTTGAAACAGAGCCCTTGCTCTGCAGTAGAGATACCAGGACACCGAATTCATCTTCAGTATGTGTTTGGGCCAGCAAGGCGAGTGAGAGCTGAAGGTGTCACCTTGCTTGTGAGTACCTCAACAAGTATGGAAACTTCAATTGTCCCCATTTGGGCAACTGAGCTTTACAACATATGACAGCAGTTTACTGGACAAAACTTACTCTGGCCATCCATACACTGGTGTTTTGAGGAGTGTGCTTCCAATTAAAGCAGGTTCCCAACGTTCCTAATGCTGTGACTCTTCAATACAGTTCCTTATATTGTGGTGACCTCTGACCATAACATTATTTTTGTTGCTACTTCATAACTGTAATTTTGCTACTGTTATGAATCATGGTGTAAATATCTGTGTTTCCTTAGGTGAAACGACCCCTGTGAAAGGGTCGTTTGACACTCCCCCAACCTGGTGTAGTGATAAGCAGGTTGAGTGCCACAGAGTTAAGGGAATCAACACCTCTTGCTAATGCCGTTCACTGATTTCTGCTGTGTGTGTGACTTTTCTATTCTGTCAATTTCATCTGGACAGGATTTCAGTAATCTCTTTCCAAGTTAAAGGACTGGCCAGGCGTGTCTGACCCAGAGCTCCGGTGCTCCTTGCGTGCCCCATGGCTGATGGGGCAGGATTCCATGAAGGTAATTTAGAAAAGAGTCTGATGTGGAACCCACCACAGCAGAGGGAGCTCACTGGAGGCTGCCCTGATGCAGGTGTTCCATTGTGCCATCCCACAAGGCTCCCGGTCTCCTCAGGGAGCGGGGCCAGGATCTGATGTGAAATTAACCAGAAATAATGGCAAACAAGCAGCACCTGGCAGGATGGCTGGGTCAGCAAACACTCTTTGACTGCTAAGTGGAATCAGGGTATAGTCACCATCTTACCATTTAACCATCTCTTCATGTCTGTCACAGAAGGTAAGGTGAATTATTTCCATGCTTTCGTGAATCTTGAGAGACACTGTAGCACAGTAGAGGACAAGGTCCCAGTCTTAGCTGGGTGGCCTTGGGTACGTTGCATAGCCTCTCTTCCTTATCAGTAATGGAGCTGATGATAGTCCCCTATCGTTTATGATTTCTGTGCAGAGTGCGTGACACAAATGCCAGGGTGGTACATGCTAAGTGCTGCAGGAGTGTTTTTCACCCTCAGCCAAAGTGACTCTGGCACATTCCATTCATCTTTGGTCTTGATGTGGCTGGCATCAGGACTGGTTCCCTTTTCTGTTGCTATGGTTACTAATGCATTAATTGTACAGCGTGATGGGTTCACTGAGACAGTACCATACACATGAATGCATGGACGTTTTCTAGTTTCCTTTCTGCTGCTATGGTGAGACAGTCTGACTAAAGCAACTCAGGGAAGGGAAGAGTGCTTTTGACCTATACTTCCAGGTCACGGTCCCTCATTAGCGGAAATCAGGGCAGGAACTCAAGCAGGAAAGCAGGAACTTGAAGCAGAAACAAATAGAGCCTGCTAACTAGTTTAAAGGCTCATCCATAGCTACCTTTCTTGTACAGCCCAGGACAACCAGGCCAGGAAAAGGCGCCACCTGTAGTGGGTTGGGTCTTCCTGTGTCAATTAGCAGTCCCTACAGACACGCCCACATGCCAATCTGATCTGATATGGTTTTCTAGGCCACAGCACCTCATAGAAGGTGTTTAGTGTCGGTGTGCCTAATTCCCAGCTCTGTGGGATGATGCTGTGGGGTGATCCTGTTTAGAGGCTGTGTGAGAAGGGTTCTGCCTCGTGGACTGAGCTGGTGTGCTCACCTTTTAAATGAGAATATCGTAGAAAGAGCCAAAATGAATTTCCCATCACATGAGAGAAGGCAGAAATAAGGCAATAATGAATAAAGATAAGGAGATAGTTACCATTCCAGGAGGCAAAAAGATATCGATTGCTGTGTGCTTGATTTCATTCACCCCTTCCAACAAGCCAGGGGTAGGGGGCAGCATTTTCTTTTACACAGAAAGACATGGAGAACTAGTAGCTGGCCACTAGAGAACTAATGCCTCTAAACTTCTTGCTTAAGAACAGAGAAAGGTGGAGCCTGGTATACGCCAGTAAACCTGCATCAAGTGGAGATCACTAAATGGTAGTCAAAATGGAATCAGAGTTCCTTATTCCAAAGCCCATGATCCTTCACTGCTGGAATGATTTTCCCAGACATCAGTCTCTGCAGGGTGGTGCAGGATAGCTCTGTTCTTTACTAACAATGGTTTTTAAGCTGTTATTATATATCCGCCATAGTGGCTTCTAGTCCCCATAACATACACAGAGGAATCTTGAGGGCTGCTGACAGTGTATACTTTTTAGAGCCCACCAAAATTAAAATCCCTACCAATGGACCTTGCTCTACTGAATGTCTGGCATACAGATCTTTTTTTGAAGGCAACTTCTACATATCATTTCTAATCCTAACTTCAATCTTATGAATTAAGGAACTTTAATTCCGTTTTTTTTTGCACACAAAGAGGTTGATAGTAAGAGGGGTTACAGATATCTGAATGAGTAATATCAATATCCCAAGTTGGTTCTGGGAACCTATTGGGTATTGCTAAGAACTGACATTTCAAGGGTGTTGGACAGACCTCAGGATCTTCAGCAGTACAGGCTTGGGGTTCACAGTTGATTCTTAAAAAAATGTGTGGGTTGTTGGGTGAATATAGTGGTAGGTCAGGTTTCACCCCAGGATTAGCTCAGTGGTCAACTATAGGTGGCAGATGAGTAAAATTACTTGAATAAATAGTCACAAATTCCAATACATCAAAAACTTACAAATCTGAGTTGACATTTCCCTAGGGAAAGCTACTAGGGAAAAAAATACCCAAGTACCTGGTTTTCAGATTTTATTTTCTGAGCTTAATACACTGCACTTTTTTTTTTTTGAGATAGGGTTTCTTTGTGTATCAAGCCCTGACTGTCCCTTACTCACTATGTTGAGCAGGCTGGCCTTGAACTCACGGAGATCCATCTGCCTCTGCCTCCTGGGTGCTGGGATTAAAGGTGTGCGCCATCCTGCTCGGCACTGTGCTCTTAATATCTTGTTCCACTAAATATCCCAAAGGGGCCTAGGTATGTAGCTCAGTGGTAGAGTGCTTGCCTAACATCCAAAAGACCCTCCATTCATCCTAGTCACTGTTCCTCCACCCGCCAAGTTCTGAAGAACAAGCAAAGCATTCCAATTTATAAGAAATGGCAGCTGTGAGTGAGACAGCAGGTATAACCAGGACATTTAGTCTGACACTGGACATATAAGTGGAAAATTATGCTAGAAACTTATACTTGGTAAAGCATTTTGTTGTACTCCAATGTTAAGGACAGGTTAGTGGTGATCTTGAACCATAGCTCTCACGTGATAGGCTTTCTTAGTGGGGACACAAACAAGGTGTTGGGGTTGACTTAATGTCGTATGTTTCCCTCAACTAGTAATTGTGACTTTGGCATGTATACTCACCAGCTTAATTCTGGTTGTTATGTGGGAGTTACTCCTTTTGGAGACCACAGTCCCATCCTTAGGACACGCCACACTGGCCGGGGTACCATTTTCTTCCCGATAATTGCAGAGTTTAAACACGAAGCCCACGACCTCTGTGCATTAACATTTGTGAATTGTTGGTACAGAACATAATTGCTTCCCATGGTTTCGGTGGGAGTTAGGAGTAAAATTTTATTGGTTTAGGAATTTTCAGAAATGTCTCATATAAAGTAAAATTCATTTTGAGAAAATGCAGTGGAGAGGAAAACCAATTATCTATGGTTCTTCTCTGGGACACTTACTGTTGTAACAGAGCCTAGCCCTCCCCTTTCAAAGGTCTGGATTCCTTGACTAAGTGAACCTTTCTCTTGACAGAAAGGGATGCTGACATGGGCCATCTGGAGCCCAGAGGTGAAGGTCATATCCCTCAGGAGTCAACTCCCAAACTACAAGGGACCAGAGGCCCCAGGTTCTCTTAGCACCAAGCCCCCACCTCATCTGTCTTGGGAGTGTCATGGGAACTTCAAAAATGGGCTCATGATGGTGTACACACACCTGATGTACACAAAACCTAAACAAAGTTTGAATATTACAAAAGTATTGGTCCCAAAGCAGTGGTAATGCAAACATTCTTTACTGTATGCTCAAGTTTATCAGAAACTCCCGTAAACTAAGCCCACAGTAGTGACAAAAACTGCCAACGATGTGTGATTTAAAGTAAAGCAAGAACAACCCAAAACAGCAGAGACAACACCATTGGGCTCTGGTGAGAATCTTGAGTGGAATCACACACTGCTGCCTGGTCAGGCTCTTGCTCTACCGAGTTCCTTTTTTTTTTTTTTTAGGACACTCTTGTGACATGTGGTTTAAGAATGCCCAGTTTTAAAGTGGCAGAAGACCCTACTTCTTATGCAGCTCTGCCTGAAACTCCCAGTGCCTGTTTTCTATCTGGACACCTCCACCCTGGCTTCTGCATACTTTTGTTCTGTTTGCCCACCTAGGGGAGTCTCTTTGGAGACCTGTCACTATTTTGCCTGCTCATGTAGAAATGCCTAGGAATCCATATGTATGGTTGATGTCCATGAACTGATGATGTCCAGGTAGTTCAAAACTCTAGAAACTGCCTCAACACAGGACACACTGTGATGAGCAGCCATCGAATTGCTTTACTAGTTGCTATGACAGAACACCTGAACCAAGCAACTTAAGGAAGGAAGAAGGAGCAGAGAAGAAAGGGAAATGTAAGGTCTTCTCCTGGTTCACTGTCTGAGGGGATACAGTCAGTTACTTCAGGGAAGACATGGCAGCAGGTGGCTCCATGGTAGCAGGTACAAGCCGGCTTTCTCGACTGCTCATATCTTGTTGAACAGAAAGCAAAGAACAGACTAGAAAGTGGGGGCTGGGCTATAAATCCTCAAGTCCCGTAATTCTCCAAAGCAGGACCACAAACAGGAGACCAAAGGGTTAAACAGGAGCCTGAGGGGACCATTAACACATAAACCCCAATAGTTATACTCCTTAGTTCCCAGTAAGCATCAGGTTAGCTGTCCTCTAGGATTCTCTGCCATCCTATCCATACCCACATGGATTCTCCTGTTCTCTCCTGTAACTTCTTGCTTTTCCACATGGCTTCTTGTTCCCAGAAATAATAACTCTGAGGCTAAATAGGTCATTAGCTTTTTATTGACAGGTGATGCTTCCATACAGTACACAAGAGATTCTCTCTACACTCTCCTGCTTCTCGCATGCGTTTCCTGACCACTGTTAGAGGCATTCTTGAATGAACAACTTGCACAGGAGTTCTCATCTCTGAGACCCAATTTAAGACCTCATCATTGTTGACCAGGGAGGGGAAAAAAAAAAGAAATCAAGCAGTTCTTAGCCACACACAAAGATGAAAGCTATACTTGTACTGTGGAAGTCTCACAGGTAGTCTAAATCTCTGGACATACACCTTTAACTGTCTTGATAGAAAAAAAAACAAACACTGTGGATCAAGACCTTGTCCTCTAGGTTCATGCTCTCTGGAGTGACATTCAGGCTATGGGAGGCTGAACAGAAACCCTCTGTGCACACTATGTGCCATTAACCCCTGCTGGGTGCTGTACTTTGTCCCCGTAGACTTATGCACACATTTGTGACATTTGCTTTGCCTCTAGACTCTGCTTACACTGTTGAATAAATACAGTGTGGTGGATCAGGTAGTTCTCAGAGGACAAGTGACAAGACGGCACAATTAAGTTGCACCTCTAATCTTATTTCATCAAGAGTAGTGGACGGGCCATCTACACGGGTTTCATGAGGCTCCAAAAATAACCTGTCCCTGGAGCAGTACGTGTCCAGGCATCCACGTAATGGAATGTCTTCACAGCAGAGTCCTTCATGGTTTGAGCGATGTTGCCATTTGCTGGTGTTCTCGGTGAGCAGTTCTTCCACCCAGTTGCACCCGATTTCACTGATCAGCAGCTCTGTCTTAGCTTCACCCCCACATATTTAATAATTAATTTGGCAGGTGCAGAGAGGCATATCCACAAAGGAACTTCAGCCCCCCAGAGCACCAGGCAACGTACTCACTGTTTGCACTCTTGGGCCCAACCCTGAACTTGAATATGAAGAGGCTCACTGGCCAGTATATTATGGCAGCAGAGATATTTATTAGTGTTTTTTGAAAGAATGAGTTAGATTTTTAGCTTTTTTTTCTCCCCAAATGTGGTTTCCATCAGCAGATTTTTTTTAAACATTTATTTATTTATTTATTTATTTATTTATTTATTTATTTATTTGTTTGTTTATTTATATGTATACAGTAGTTGCTCTACATATATGCCTGGGCACCAGATCTCAATGTAGATGGTTGTGAGCCACCATATGGTTGCTGGGAATTGAACTCAGGACCTTTGGAAGAACAGCCAGTACTCTTAACCTCTGAGCCATCTCTGCAGCCCCCCATCAGCAGATTCTTTTGAAGTATTAATATTGTGTTCATATGTGACCAGTCATTAGGCTGTGGAGCTGGGCTGGTCAAACAGAGACACAGATTAAATTAGAAATCCAGCAAGCTTTTCCCACTGAAGTGTCTGCCTCACATTTAATATTTATGGCTGTAGTATTTACAGAACCTTAAAAAGTACTTCAAATGATTTAAATTTATAGAAAAGTTCCAAATATAAGACAGGGGTTTCCCTCTGTCCCCTAGTACATGTTTCTTAGGGTAGGCAGCCTATACAACTGTGGAAGCAATATGGGTACTTTATTTGAATCCAAAGTTTCCCATGACTTTCCAACCCAAGATCCCACCATGCAATTGGGCACCATATTTTATCAGTTCATGTGAATTTGTCCCAATCCCTTGGGCTGGGGAGGTGGCTCAGTAAGTAAAGTGTCTGCCAGGTAGGCATAAGGACTTGTGTTTGGATATGTAGAACACACATAAAAAAACAGGTGTGGTGGTATGTGCTTGTATCCCCAGCTCTGGGGTAGGAGATAGAGACAAGAGGCTCCCTGGGGCTCATTGGTCAATCAGACAGCCAGAGTAATTGATGAATTTCAGGTTCAGTGAGAGACACTGTCTCCAAAAATATAGGTGGAGAGAGATTGAGGAGGACTCCTGACATCAACTTCTGGCCTTCACATATGTGCACACATACCCAACTGTGTGCATGGATGTACCCCCCCCAACTGAGTATATTCATACACATACATACGCTCTTTTTCAGATACTATATTCATAGATCTATACACTTACAGATTGAGAAAGCCTGAGTCCAAGTTATGGTTCTGTTACTAATTTGCTGGATAAATGAGCACCTTGTCATTCCTTCTCTATAACTTGGGCATGTATCATCCAACCTCATCTGTGTCAAGGATGCTATCATACCATCCTCACAGTACCATGTAAAGATGGAGCAAGGGTGTTCCCACAGAAAAGCTTAAAGCACATGGTCTTTGCTCCCTGCAGTTAGTCCTGACCTTTTATGTTGTCCCATGTAAGCATCTAGTTACCCAATATTTATTCCTTTTCTGCATGGTTATGGATCACTCCTTTTAAAGTAGTTATTTTCTAGAGTAGATCATAGGCACGTGGTAGCGTGGTAGAGAGCAGCCCAACAGTACTGAAGAAGGTGTAGTGTCCTTCCCATTCCATTTAACTGTCATCAGGTGTCCTCACCCTGCCATGAGGCTGCCATCATTTGTCCTTTCTTAGACACTTTCAAATAAAATTCGGTTTTCTAAATACTCTGTCCTTCTGGAGCTTTTAGCAAAGTAGCAACTGTTAAAGGAAGAATGTTACCTGGGTGGCAAAGGTAGGCTTGCTTCATTTGTGTTGTGAACAATGACAATATTGGCTGCATGTCATGGAGCCCTTATTGCACAGCAATTGTAATATCCATTGTGCTGATGTTTTTGGTGGTGCTGGGGCTAGACTCCAGGCCCTTGAGCATGCCAGACAAGTGCTCTATCTCTGAACTGTATCCCCAGCCTACTCTCTTTCTTCCCTTTCTTTTGAGACAAGATCTCATGTAGCACAGCCTGTTTTACCACTCCATTAATCAAATCTAGCTTAGAACTCCTGATCATCCTGCTTCAGCCCCCCTAGAGTCAGGAAGACAGGTGTGACCCACCACGCTTTAAACCACGTCATGTTTTAATCTCTCCCTGTCTGTCTAACCTCCTCGAACATCACAACATCCTTGTGGAGTAGGTACTATTAGCATTCCCGTTTTTTTGACAGAAAACAAAAACAAACAAACAAACAAAAAACCCAAAAAAACTCGCTGAGAGCCAGAGAAGCCCCAAGGTCACCTAGCAACATAGAAATAGAATAGAGATCAGAACTCACAGGCCTTGGCACCTAGACATGTTTGTTTCTGGTTCAGATTCCTTCAGTTATTTCTGCTTTACTCCCTGGGCATCTTGAGATGCTGCCATCACTGTCTTTGGCTACACTCAGGACTCCATACAGATTCCACCTCACTGTACCCCATATATCTCTATCGTTTGCCTTGTCCAGAATTGTACCTCCCATGACCTCTGTTATTGAGACAGCTTTGTTAGCTCTTCACCTGCTAAGAATCAAGGGAACAGTGCTTCCTTGCTGCTAGATGTCGACTGGTCTCATTGGAATGAGCAGCTATCTTTTTTTTTCTAGAAGTCCAACATATTGACTCACAGACAGCAGCCCCTGATGGACAGTTGTTACAGAGTCTACTTATTGATAGGCCTGACTGATGAAAGCCAAGGTGTCATTTCCTTAATAATAAAAAAAGTGAGAAAGCCAAGGAACTCTAAAGCATTTTCCTACATAGATAAGGGGAGCTTTTAAACAGTTGGAATATCTACTTTTGCTGATTTGGTTAATGTAATTATCCCCTTTCCGTGACTTACAGTAGTTCATATGTGGTGGTATACAAATTAAACATTGATACAGAATTAGAGAGGATGAACAGGGTGTTGCACATCCCGACTTAAGCTCCCAGGGATCCAGAGTTTGAATGAAAGTGGCATTCCTTGTCAGCGACGCTGCCAAACCCCAGAACGTTTGCTCAGCCTGGAGCAGATCTACTGGGTGGGCTTGTCTGGCCTCCCAATGAAGGGCCTGGCTCAAAGAAACAATGCCCTTTATAGTTTGCAGGAAGCAAGCTTGCCATCCCAGAGCTATCTGCAGGATTCAGAACAAGCCTCCTCCCCCTAGACGGTCGTTCAAATATTGCCCCATTTCAGAGGTGCTGCAGCATGGCTTGGCAATAATCTTCCTTGCTGAGATGTTGGCAATGAATATTAGCACCACTTGGCACAGTTCAGAGAGCCGTTGGAAGAACAGATTGCCTTGATCTGTTGAAGGATTTTTCCTTCCATCGGGTCTAGAGTGTCCTGCTCCATAGCACTGAGTCCCATCCGTCCTTTTTCCATGACAACCTTTGAAAGCCTAGAAAGGAGGCCTTAAGTCTTGTTTATCCCTTTATTCTCAGTGCCAAGCAGATTTCCTGGCACAAAATCAACACTGAGGTAATGTTTGTTTGGAAAAAAGTACTGACAGAGTTTTCCCACGGAGGAGGCTTGAGACATCAGATTTTCCTAAGCTTGATGGATTTGGCCAAATGACTGGGCACATTTCCTGGGTTTAGACCCAGTATAAAATGTAAAATGGGAGTTTCTGGCTGAGAAAGCTCCTTAAGAACATCCAGGGGCCTACATCATTTGAGATAATAACATGGTGCCTTCTGGTGGCAGTTGGAGGTGTCTTGGAGCATCTGCTCTTCTGGCATATCCTGGGTCAGTCCTCAGAGCTGGGATTCAGAGGAGATAAGCTGAAAGAATGCTACTTTCATCTCTGGGTAGTCTTCTCTTTGATCTCCTGAGTTTGTTGGAGAAACCGAGACAGAGTGACAACTTCTGAGAAATGTCTTGTTTACTCAAGGAGAGACTTGGATAATTCAGGAGCTGGGAGAAATTAGACAGTGAATACTGGGAAAGCCCTAAAATGAATAGAAGAGTAGAGGTGGAGCTAAGCCACAGGCTGGATGTGGTATTAATGTCCAATTATAGATTGTAGACACAATTCCTGTGTTTTCCAGTCTACTAGCCTCACTGGTACTTGAGTGCACTCTCATTCCTTTACAGAGGAGGCTCTGGCTGATGTTGGGGACAGAAACCAGATCCCTGTTGTCACTGAGATAGTTCTGAAGGGTTATCTCTATTCTGGAGCTTCCTGAAGAATCTTGTCCCTCTATCACAAGTGCAGTTCAAGTCAGTGTCACCTCTAGCTGTCTCACTTCCCTCTGCCAGCAGCTCTCACGCTTTAAAGCAATGGTTCTCAACCTGTGGGTCACAATCCCAGGGGTTCAAATGACATTTTATAGGGGTCACGTATCAGATATCCTATATATCAGATACTTACATCATGACTTATAGCAGTAGCAAAATTACAGTTATGAAGTAGCAATAAAAATAACTTTATGGTTGGGAGTCATCCCAACATTAGCTCACAATGGGCCACAGCATTAGGAAGGTTGAGAACCACTGCTCTAAAGCAACTCCAGATAGACCTCCAGCCCAGAGAATCTCAGAGTCTGCTTTCAGGAGAGCCATGGAAGTGTTCTCTGAATGTCATGCATCAGATCTTGTCCTCAGGAAACACTTTCCTCCCACCTGAAACAAAGTCATCTAGTCTCTTTCCATAGACATCTACAGCTTAGTCAGGGCTAGGACTCTCAGAACAGGACAAACAATAAATTGCTTTGCATGAAGTTTCCATGAACTGAGTGATGCTTTTGGTTCCCCAGTGCCTCTGAAACACATGCCATAGGAGGTCTCTTGGAGTGAGCCTGCTTCCATGTTTGGCGCCCATGACTTGTCCTGTGGCCTCACACCTGAATGCTCCATCTGGAGCAATGCATGGCTTCTGCCATGGTGTCTGCCTCCCCTGCCTTGTCCACTGCTGTGGACATGTCTATGGGAACCCAAGATTCTGTAGTCTCAGTCTCCTTCTTACCGGTTATGGATGCATTAGCCTTTTGTGCTTATGAAGGGTCTTTGCCATCTCTGGTTCCTGATTGCCATGCTGGCATATAGCAGCAGATCAGTAACCATGTCAGTAGAGAAAGGGATATGTGAATATCTGCTGGATGTAGGACACTGACATGGGGAACAAAAGGAATTCAAATGGGATATTCCTTGTGTGTCTACCTTACTGTAGGTTTAAGTAACACGATTAGTAAAATGTCCATTCTGATGTTATAGTATAAATGTTGAATTTTAAGATTTAAGATTGAGGCCTTTACTCCTCCCCTCTGCTCAGGCTTGAGGGAGAGATGGTGATATAGTTAGAGGAGGTAAAAGTGTCTTCCTCAGAGCTGGAGAGATGGCTCAGCAGTTAAGAGCACTGGCTATTCTTCCAAAGGACTAGTGTTCAAATCCCAGTACCCACATGGCAGTTTGAAACTGTAATGACCAGGTGCGGTGGCTCACACCTTAAATCCCAGCACTTGGGAGGTAGAAGTAGATGGATCTCTGTGAGTTCAAGTCCAGCCTGGTCTACAGAGTGGTTCCAGGATAGCCAGGACTACACAGAGAAACCCTGTCTTGAAAATACAAAACAAACAAAAAAGTGGCTTCCTCCCTTCATCCATCTTATTTTAGTGGCAGTTTCTGATGATTAACTTGTTTAGGGGAGAGTGGGGGAAAAGAGCTGTTTTCACCAGGTTAGAATTGTCCTGAGCTGAGCTTCTGTGTGAGGCAGATATGCCTATCTAGTAGTCTGGAGAGAGTTTGCTCATGGGCTCTTCCACCATCTTGCTCCCAGTGTCTGGGCTCTCTTGACTGAAGTTCCCTTGAGTGCATGATGGTTGCTGCTAAGCCTTCCTGTGGTCAGTCAATGGTAACTTTAACTTCACCATGATAAGGGTGACTTTTCTTCTACCTTCCAAATGGTACTCTTAGGCTAGAACTGAGAGAGTCCAAGGCCCTCTGCCTCTCCTGGACTGTATTGGTCTCTTTCCCAACCAACTTTCCTTCTAAGGAGACATCCTTCTACCTCACAAACTCTGTCTCTACTCATGCAAACTCCTCTCCTTTAATTCGTCTATCACCAGCTCCTAGGAAGTACAAATATCCAACTTTGGCTTCCTCAGATGGTTGATGCACCCTGGTTACTAGGTTTCCCCAATGTGTGTGTGTGGGTCACACAAGCTCTCTGAGTGGTCTTCATGGAGTTCTCTACAGAAGGGTTGAGTGAATAGGGGATGTCAGCTCTCTACTTGGAGTAATTTGTGATTGCCTGAGAATCCAGCTTGACAGATGAGAAATGTTTAGGAAAGGTGCAGGGTCACATATTTTAAAACGTTTTGGGGGACTTTATTGAATTTGTTGACTGTTTGACACATGCATAAAGTACCTTCTGACTACTGTAACCCTTCACTTTCTCTAATCTCCCTCCATTAAATCCTCTTTGTCCCCATAACTCATGTTCTCCTAAGTTTTTGAGACCTTCCGACTTTAACTACGATCATTTGTGTGATCAAGAATTTGAAACCATACAATTTGCCTGGTGGGCTCCTCCCTAGGGACGCAATTAAAGACAGTGACTACTCCTCTCCCACGGTCCATCTGTCACCTGTTGGGATGATGAGCCCTTCCCATTTCATGACTGATTAGTTGTAGACCTGGTTATGGGAGGGTCGATTGTGGACAGTCACAGCTGCTGTGAGGTCATGCTCAGAAGCCGGCATTCCACAGCCTTTCTCCCTACATTCCAGCTCCCATATTTTCTCATCTGTGCTTCACCGAGCACTCAACCGCCATTTGTTTGCAGCACCTGAACAGCAGAGTGGCCTTTTCACCCACTGTTGTTCATTGCAAAGAAAAGCTTCCCTGATTAAGGTTGTGGGTAGCACGTATCTGTGGGCACGGACATAACTATCTACACAACACCTTGGCACCATGATAATTCAGCTAAGTGATAGTATTCAGTTCATTCCTTGGGCCTCCTCGGCTATGGGCTTTTGATGAGAGTTGGGTTCGCAGATTTCTTTTTTTTTTTTTAAATACTTTATTTTTTTTTCTTCAAGTTACATCTCAGTAACAAACCCCTCCCTATTCCCCCTTCCTATCCCGCCCTTCCACCCTCTTCCCCCCAGAAGTTTCCCCTTTCAGTCCAACAGATGGTTCCTTCTCTTATAACAGTAAGTATTATACAAAACAATAGATATAAATATGCCACATTTATGAGAGTTAAATGGCCCAGTATACCTTCCCAATGTCCAGTTTATACATATTTGGCCCCTGACTTTAACATTCTACTATCTAACCAACTCCATGAGTTTAAAGGTCTATATGTGACTCAACATTCATACTATCTTGCAACACACTTTTAAGAGTATCTTCTTAGATCTATAACACCCTCTTGATTCCTAAACAATTCAAAATTTAACTATGAGACTCTAGCTGTCTATTCTTCAACCACCTCAGAGACCTGAGAGGGATAGATTTCTATCACATCATAAAATCTGTCTTTCTTGTCTTTCATTTCTCTGCACACCAAGCTGGTCTTGTGTGCCTCCCCCACCCCTATCTTGTGAGTCCTGTGTGGTAGCTTTACTTTGATATATGTATAAGGCATTATATATACATACACACACACTATATATATATATATACACACACACACATACATACAAAAATATATGCTATATGTATGTATGTGTGTATATATATGTATGTGTGTGTGTATGTGTATTGCATCTATTGCCTTCAAGTATCAACAAAAACCAAGAGATGAAAGGCTATTTTAATAGTCAAGTTATTCAGTGTGGTAAAGGCTGACCTGAGATTGGCATGCATTAACCATTCTAAAAATAGAAAATTTACAGATCAAGAAACAAAGCCTAAGGAAGTTATGTTTGCCAGATGCACTCAGCCAGTGAGCGGCGGCAGAGCCAAAATTTACACCCAGGCAATTTGGATGTGCAGACCGTGCCATTAAGTACTGACTGCTCTGTCACCCCTTGCAAATGAGTGTGTACCCTTGAGCAATTTACAGCCTGGAGGGGGAGAGAGGCTAATTAAGTAACTGTAAGGTGAAATAAGAAGACAGATTTATCAAGAAAATTCTAGATTGAGTAAAAAGAGAAAAATACTACACAACATTTGGGGAATAAAAGAAGTTTTCAGGACAAAGCAAATTTTGGAGATTACATAAAAAAATAGGTGAGTAATGGTTGTTCATAACCTCAGCACTCCAGAGGCTGAAGTAGGGGGATTGAGAGTTTGATACTAGCCTGGGCTACATAATAAGACTCTGTCTCAAAAACCAAACTAAACGAAACCGGGATAGAATGGCAGGAAAAGATCCATGGCCATGGCAAACAGATGGCAGCAGGTGGGAGCTTTGGAGTCTCTGTGGACCCAGCTTGACACACGGCGGGTGGTTAGAGAAGGTGTAGGTGACAGAAATGGGGAGATGGCATCTTTACTACCACCTTCAATGTCAGTAGTGTCTGACTTGGAGGGTCACAGGGATTTGTTGCCATGACAGGGTTCAGAGAAGATAACAGTTGATACTGCAGAGAAAAAGCAGGGTGAGGCTGCCAGCAAGAAGGAGGGGCTACAGGGGAGGAAGAGAAATCTGTGGGTGACCAGAAAGCTAATACACAGAGATGGAAAGGGGCGCTCTTTTCTCTTCCCCTTCAACAATTTGGTAAGATGTGTGGAAGTGAGATTTCTTTTTGGAAAGAGCTGATAGTTAACGAGTCCTTAGGCTTTCAGTAGAACATAAAGCACATACTATATAATTTAATATAGAATAAACAATTGTTTTGCAATTGGGTCTCCTGCTACCTAGGCTGGTCTTGAACTCCTGGCCTTCAACTATTTTTCCACCTCATCCTCCCCAGTCACTGGGATGATTGGCAGGTGCCATTACACCCGAGTTTAGGTTTTTATTCACATTGGTCAGCCTTCTTTCCTCTTGGCTTTCTCTTCCATCAGCTTCTTTTGGATAGGCATTGTCTGAGACAAGATTTAACCTGAAAACCTAGTTAGGAATAGTGATTGGAGCAACACATGAAAAGAAAGAGCAAGCGCTGTGCTGTTGGGGGAACAAGCAGGAATGAGTGAGCTAGTAGGATAGTCTCTGTCAAGAAAACACATGGCCAACCTGTGAAAATCATTCTTCGGGTTTTTGGCAGTTGATGCTGCTTAGGATGTCTTTTTAAAAAATCTGGTCTGAAGTTGCTATAGTTGCCTTGGCTTTGTGGAGGACTTCTTCTCGGGTGGACAGAGAGCAGAGGATGGATAATTACCTTGAAATAACTTCAGTACCAAGGAACCACTGAATGTAGGCACCTTGCATACACAGTCTCTTGGAAACCAACCACTTGTCCACTCATGCTGAAGAGTTAAAGGTGACTAGGGGTCAGCCCTTGTAAGTCTGGGGAACTGAGGCTGACTGGGATTATGATCTAGAGCACTGGTTCTCAACCTTCCTAATGCTGTGGCCCTTCAATACAGTTCCTTGTGTTGTGGCGACCCCCCCCAACCATAAGATTATTCCATTGTTACTTCACAATTGTAATTTCTCTACTATTATGAATCATAACGTGAATATCTGATATGCAACTTCTGCGAAAGGGTCGTTAGACACCCAAAGGGTCACAACCCACAGGTTGAGTACCGCTGGTCTGGGCTGATTTTGCAGGGTGAGCCTTCACGTTTCATGTAGAGCACTGTGCTAAGGTTGCCGAGGCAATAGGCCTTTTCTCTCTTGATGACGCAAATATAGGCCAGATCAGACCAGATTAAAAGCAGATAAATGTAGGTTTGTTACGAGCTGCTCCCGGGCACGTTCATTAGTCCCAAAGAATGGGGCTGAGGAAGTTGAGAGCCAGGGCTAGGGTGGGGGAGTTTTATAGACTGTAGGTGAAGGGCCATGACCTCTCAACTGTGTTTGTGCCTGGGTATGGTCAAGAGCTGAGCACTTAGGAAGGGATTTGGGTGGCTGGCAGCATCAGGGGAGGAAGTTGCGACAGTTGCCACAAGTGAGGAACTGGGCTCTTGGCACCTTTCCTTTGTTCAGAGGTATCCCAGTGCAGGCGAGGTTAAGGGAAGGGGGGGCAGACAGGGTTTCCTAACTTGTGCAGGGACGGACAGGGGTTCCAGCCGAACAAGGAAAACATCTCTCTGAAGTCCATGATCTTGCTCCACGAGCTTCCTTTGACCCATTTCAATAGTTTCACCCTTTTCTCTACAGCCGTCAGGGTGAACTACCTGGAAACTCCTGAGCTGTCCAAATGACGGGAACAGGACTCTGTTTTGACGGTGTCCTTCTTTAATTTTTGTTACTGTGATAAAACGCTGACCAAAAGCAATCTGAGGAAGGAAGGGCTCATTTCATCTTACACTTCCAGATAGTGTAAGTTCTGGTTCATCCCTGAGGGAAGTCGGGGCAGGAACTCAAGACAGTTCCTGCTTGGAGGCAGGAACTGAAGCAGAGACCACAGAGGAGTGCAACTTGGAAGTTGTTCTGGACCCTATTCCATATCCATCTTACATCAAGCCCACACCGAGTCCCATCTGCTCTTTCCACAAATACAACATCTCACCTATGGTGCCCTATGCAGGGCTCCCCCACCTTCCTTCTGCTGTGTGGACAGTTTCCCACATGTCCAGAGGGATTTCAGGCTATTCTATTTTTCCATTCTAAATTCCTAAGAGACCCCCGCTTGCCTCAGTTCACCATTCAGGTAGATACTCTGACCACTTAACTGCCCACTTCGCTCAAGGGAAGGACCACCTGGATGGTTTCTCATGGAAACTAAGCTCAGTGGGTTGGAGACTGTCATTTCTGCTTCCAGACCGTAGGTGGCACTCTGGGTCCATGCAACATTTTTCCTGGCTCTTGCTGTCATCTCTGGCTGAAAGTTTTTGGGAGAAAGTTGGATTCTAAAATGGTTAGAGATGACCAGATTCTGCTTAAAACACTTCAAATGTGCATGTTTTGGGGGAACAAACTATAGCTTAGAAAAATAAATTGGAAATATTTCTAGATTTTTTTTTTGAGTAAAAACCACTCCGACATTTCTGCTGTTTGAGAAAGGAGAATCAGCCTGGTGGCACAAGCCTGTCATTCCAGCTATAGGAGACACAGGCAAGAGACCAGAAATCTCAAGGCCCACCTGCTCTACAGAACCAGTTAAAGGCCTGCTTGAGCAACTCAGTGAGACACTTGTCTCAAAACATAAAGTGAAAAAGGGGTCAGAGGCATATAGCTCATTGGTAGGGTCCTTGCCTACCTAGCACACAGGAGATCCTGGGGTCATTCCCAGTAACAAACAAAAAAGCAAAGTAAACAAAAACAATAATAGATGAAAAATTTGAGCTGCAGATAAGGCGGTGTCCCTGCGTGCACACTGAGGGACGTTTGGGTGAAGGTTTTGACATTTGGAAAAAGAGTCCAGAATTAGAAGGGTTCATCTAAAGCCAGCTCAGGTTTACCCTGCTTCCTGTCACCCTTTCTCACTGTGATCATCATTGCAGAAGAGAAGCTAATCCTCAGGAAGGAAAACTGGTTTTCCCCAGGGCAGAGAGAAGGAGACACAGACCCTGCCTATAGACTCTGCCCATAGACCACCCACTGAATTTCCTTATTCTACCTTTCTTTCTCCTCTTTGTACCACAAGAACCCCTGGGGCAGAGATTTGAGATGGAGGCTTGCCTCTCTTTTCTTTAGACCTGGCTTGGGGATAAAGTTGTTTCTTCCCACCTGCGTGTATCTCTTGGGCTTCTGATTGAATGGTGAGCGAGACAGTCCTTAGGTTCTGGCAACACTAATTATTTTGTCCAAATTCATGTGAAGTCAAGTTCCTAGAAAAACCACACCGTCAATGCTAAGGATTTGGTAAAGCTGATTCACCGACTAGAGCATCATGATTAGAGAAAGTTGGAATGTTTCAGACCTAGAGCCAAATTATCTTGGGCTGGTGTAAAAACGTGGGTCCAAGAATCGAGTCAGTTGAGGCAAATGCTGAGTGCTTGTGGGGGGAAAAAGCTTCAAGAAAACAAGAGTCTTGTGACATCAGTTTCTTTAAAACACGGAATTGTTCTTGGAATGTGCTTTCTTGTCTCTCTCAGGTGCAGCAGACAGCAGTGAGTTTACTTTAGGTTATTCATTACAACTGGTTATTGTTATTTGTTTATATGCCTCAGTGGAAAAACATGTTTGTGTCACCTGTGGCTTGTCTCTGCTTTTGTATAGAGCTTGAACTCATGAGAACTTTACTCTAGTGGTTCTTCTTAACTCTTGGAGTATAAATTGTCTGATGCTCTGAATGAAGTTGGCTATTGCATGAGGCTTTAGTCTGCCTCATTTTTAGGCCCCATTCTCCCTGGTGCCACTGCCTCAAGAGCAGTAAGCAGGTAGTATCAGTTCCCTTATTAGCTGCCCACTTCAATGTCTAACCTCACACTTCTTCAACTACAATTAAAAAAAAGTCTTTGAAAGGGGTCTATTAATAGACCTCTGTTTTCCACTAACCTATCTTCTGCCAACCCCAAAGCTAAACTCATGTCACCAGATAGCATGTGGAGCTCATCTTCTTTCTCCACTTTGTTATGTTCCACCTTCCTGGTATTTCTTCCAGTAGATATGAAAAAAATGCCTTGATTTAGGGTTTTCTTTTCTTTTTTTTAAATGTTTATTTATTACTTCAAGTTACATCTCCATCACAGTGCCCTCTTTCTACCCTTCCCAGTCCCACCCTCCCACCCTCTCCCACCTCTCCCTTCTATCATACTCCTCCAGAGTGGGGTGTCCCTACATATCAACTCCCTCCCCCCAGTTCAGGAGTCGTATGAAGGCTAAGAGCTTCCTCTTGCACTGGGACCTACATGGCAGCACCACTAGGGCAATGTGTCCCACTAACAGGTACCAAAGTTTATGTTCCTGTTCCTTTGGTATGTTGGCTATAGGATAGTTATCCTGTACTATATGGCTAAAATACAATTATAAGTGAATAGATGCTATGTGCATCTTTCTGAGTCTGGGTTAGCTCACTCAGGATGAGTTTTTCTTGTTCCATCCATTTGTTTGCAAATTACATGATTTCCTTGTTTCTGATAGCTGACTAGTTTTCTTTAATGTAGTGTAAAAGCTTCATGAAAGAACATGTTATTCAGGTCAACCCCAATTAATGGGCCTACTTGGCTCAAGAATAAACAGTCTTTTGGTTTCTTTAGGAGGAGAGTTTTGTTTTATGCTAATACTGACCATATCTATGGGATGGGGATGTCTCATTCTTCCTTTAGAGGCTGAGGACTAGAGCTCATGAATAAAACCTCAGGTCCCAGAGGCTCCAGGTGTGTGGGTGGCCACAGCTGCGGAAGAAGTCAGCTCTTTCCTTCAAAGTGGTTGTGGAAGTTAAATGCCTGAGAGTATGTGGATGAGGGAGGGCAGGAGGGAAGAGAGGGTGATGGAGAGGAAATGAAGAGAGAGGGGAGAGGGGAGAAATAGAAGAGGGGAGAGAGAGTTAGAGAGGAGAGATGGGGTGTTGTGGTGGCAGAAGTGAAGAGTGCAAAGCCAGAGAGAGCTGGCTCAGTCCTGAGGAAAAAGTGCCCGCCCATTGGTTACCTCAGAGGCTCAGAAGTCTGTAAAACATTCCTCTGGCTTTATCTGCTGACCATCTATCTAGAGAATGGATCTGAGGATCTGGCAGCCACCCTAAAAAAGCTCTATGAGGCTCCAACAAGAAGGCCAGGATCCTGTGTCCTGCTCAGCAACCTTCCCCCCCAAGTCAATACTGTGTTCACCTGACACATGCGAGTGTCCAAAGGCTGGTGACCTCTGCACAACTTCTCCCTTCGACTCCTCTACAGTCAAGGATGGTGAGGCCATTCTATCTGCAGGGCAATCAGGACAGAGACAGCTATTTCCGGTCATATCTCCTTGGGTTTCTTTTTCCTGTAGAGGGTAGAGGCTCAAAGCTGGGCATCAGACCCCTGGGACTCTTGTTGAAACTGCATTAGGTTGCAGCTCCCAGCTAAGCCTATGGGACACAGCTCCTTTTTCAGGCTCTTGTTCTGATAGATAAAATAATTTAAAAATAAACTTAGACAATGTTTCAGTGGAGCTTTGCCTCTAGGCCTAACATGATCATTAGCTAGTGTGAAGCAGAGATGACGTTGGCTTGGTTGTCATGGCAACAAATATACACACCAATACTAAGAGAGCAAAGACTGTGGTAATGGTGGCAGAGCTGTTAACGCTCCTCTCTAGAAGGAGTTTGGGAGGTCAGTGGACCTTCACCTGAGAGTGGCTGTCAACTACCCATTGCTGCACATTGTATTTTTTGTAATTGAAACATTTTTTTTTTTCATATATTCTGGTCACAGATTCCCATTCCCAACTCCTCTCAAATCCTCCCCACCTCCTCATCCTTCCGACTCCATGTTTTCTTTCTCTCTTTAGAAAAGAAACAAACCAACAAACCAGAATTAAAAAAAAAAAAAACCCAAACCAAATAAAAAGCACAAGAAATTCACATGCGAGCGCACACACATAAAACTCATAAGAATACAAAATTGGAAGCCACAGTATATAAGCAAAAGATCAGTAAACGGGCCAAACAGAGCAATTTGAGACAATAACTACAAAAAATACCATTGAGTTCATTTTTGTGTTGGCATCTACTGCTGTCCATAGGACTAGTCTTAAGTGTGGTTTGTATACTCCGTGAGACTCCATTGTAGAAAACTAACTTTTCCTTTGCAGGCAGTTATCAATTGGAGATAGCTTTTTGTTTAGGGATGGGTTTGTGTTTACCTCCTCTCTCACCACTGGAACCCCCATCTGTCTTGAACCTCTGCAGGCCCTGGGCACTCTGCTGTAGTCTTTCTGAATTCATATTGCATGTTGTCTTGGTGCGGAGGGCACAAAAGCATAGAGGAGGTGAAAGGTTAACTGAAGACGAGGATCCAGGATGAGGTTTCCAGGACATCATTACCCACAATGCAGTGGAACTTTGCAGTCCTGCAGCTGTTCAAGTTCCTAGAAGCAACCTCTTGCCTGTGTTCCTGTACGCAAGCCCAATAGTGTCATTGATTCACCAAAGGCTAGATTTTAATGGAATCTTCCCTTTGGTTTGTTTGTCTGTGCCCCATCTGTGGTGAATAGATGTTTGTTCATATCTCCCCAGGAAAAGTTATACAACAAAAAGGAACAAAAGGATTGTTTCTTAGTGTTGAAGAGAGAAAACAACAGGGAAGGCGAGCTAGAGATCTCAGCAGCTGCTGGACTGGAAAGAGAAAGAGGGCAAGTTGTGTTTTAAGCGTTAGGATTCACAGGAGCAAGAAAACTCAGCGGTGAGTGAGAGCTGGCTGACAATCATAGGCATGGGGCTGCAGAGAGAGAGAGTTCAAGTGCTCTGAACCTTTGGGCAGGAAGGCATAGAACTTGCTCTGCAGAAGGGAGATGGAGAGAGTAGGGAGAGAGTTATTCTTTCTGAATGGGGAATCAGAAAGTGGACAGGTCACAGCTATGGAGGTCTATGATCAGTTGAATTCAGAAAAGGTTTTGGCAAGCTTAAGTACGTATTTCACTGAGAAGGCGGTCGGTCACCTCTCCCAGTCTTGCCCCCATGCGTGCTATGTGTCTTTCCACCTCCGTAGGCTGATGCAGGCCAGTCTTGAGGTTGTGTTGTAAGAATCTTCTTCCTGGGTGAGGGTGTCAGTATCTACCCTCATAAGGTCCCAATGAGAAGCCAAAGTATAATTCCACCAAAGGTCACCCTAGGGGAACCAATGAGGCTACTGAGTGTAATTACCCAGCAGGGGTGAAGGGTCACTGACAGAAGCATGAGTAACCCCAAAGCAGCCACACTGAAAGGTCTGTACCCAGCATGGATGATGGCCTCCCTATAGCTGCAGATGGAAGCGATTCTCCGAGTTTTCCACAGCCTAAATACTTGCAGCTCCTCTCCCCAAGACCCTCAAGGCCATATGCACTTAGAACAAGACTGCATAGAGTTGGCTGGTTGTAGTGGCCGGGTACTCAGACTGGATCCCAGGACTCTCCTTGTCTGTTACTTCTATGAAGGAACCTCAAGAGTCAAAAAGCCCAGCCACGACTGTCTTTCCGTGAGAAGACACAGCTGGCCCTATGAGGATGGCAGCTGGACAACAAGCTGCAGCAGGAGTTATTCTTAAAACCAAGTGGTACTCCGACCTCCTCCACTGCAAAAGGTACTGTGGATCATGGGCCATGTAAAGGGGTTAGTGACTACCAATAATACTTTTTTTCTGTTTGTGACCGAGGATATTGACATGGTGGCATTCACATAAGAGGTCCCCTGACATGGGAAAGCCCACTGTATACATCAGGTAGGATATATCATGTCATTTGTACAAGAGGATGCTGGTACAGTGGTATTTGTGTATCCTGGAAAGAAGCTGGCTGTGGATGACCCTTTTCTTCCCTTTCTTCCTGTCCAGGATCACCTTTCTACATCACAGAATAAGAATTTTCATGAAAGTTAGCTTCTCCATCTAAGCCAGTGGCTCTCAACCTGTGGGTCATGACCCCTTTGTCAATATGTAGCCATGAAAATACACACTGCAAATCAGCTATTTACATTATGATTCATAAAGTAGCAAAATTACAGTTATGAAGTAGCAATGAAAATAATTTTAAGGTTGGGGGAATCACCACAACCCGAGAAACTGTATTAAAGGTTGCAGCGTTAGGATGGTTGGGAACCACTGCTCTAAACCATCAAAAGAAAATTTCACCAGATAGATATAAACAGGTCAGGAAGACAAAGATGAATGCAGGAGGGAGAGATGGGGCTCAACTCTGCTAAAGCAAAAGGCGGTGGGCATTTCCAGCACTGTGGGGCTCTGGTGGAAAAGCATGGGGAAACAGGTGGAGCCCCCTGGGAATTGGCATATGTGGAACTGAGGCTTCCACCCTCCTACATAGCTGGGCATCTTGAGAAGATCTTTAGCTTATTCCCAGGTTTTTGAAAGATTCTCATCTCAAAAGGGAGAGAAATTTATACATTAAAAGACATTATTTATGTGTCTGTGTGCATATGTATAGAGGTCCTGTGGAGGCCAGAAGAGGAAGCTGACTCCCTTAGAGCTGGAGTTTCAAGCAGTTGGGAGCTGTCCAATGTGGGTGCTGGGATCCTCTGGAAGAAACTCAAGTACTCTTAACTGCTGAGCCATCTCTTCAGCCTGGGTTTGCAAGTTTTCAAAGGAAATCTCATTATGTACAGAGTTCAGGGAGAAATATATCTGAAGTTGGATCAAGTTGAGAGGGACATTTAGACAGTTTTGTTTAGTACAAGGGGTGTGGTATGGGTACCAACTATCATTATACCAAGAGTTTGGGAGGGATTATACAGAACAAGACCTACCATGTATAAAGACAGTACCTGATAGGCAAATGGCAGCTGCCAGGAAGGTGCTTAGCAGGGCTGTGTAGAGAACATTGCACACTGCAGGGCATCTCTGAGGACCACATGAAGTTTATAGAACAGAAAATGAAACATTCCTTGTTTTTTTTAAAGTTATTACTGTACATCTAAGTAAAACATTACACAGGTGTACAGGGGACAAATAACTAGTAATTATTTCTGGATCCAAAACCAACCAGACATCAAACAATTTCTGAGGTGTTTCATTCGGTCTTTCCTATTAGGGAGTAACACCTGTTGTCTTCTATTTGTGTTTGATTAGTTGAGTTTGGTCAAGACACAGGAAATGGTGAAGTTGGTGTCATGACTCAATGTTCTTCATGACTCAAGGCTGTAACTGTTGAGTGTATTCATATAGTCCCAGTTATTTTTTAAAATGTAAAATGTTTTGATTTATTTATTCTTTGAGAATTTCACACACACACACGTACATTTTGATCACTCCTGTCCCTCTTTCCCATCCAACTCCTCTTAGACTCCACTTCTCTCTTTCAATGTCATGTCTTTTTTTTTCTAATTGAGTTAGTAAATTCATTAGTTTATTTAGTGCTGCTGATATGCTTACAGGAATGGGTCCATCCACTGGAGCTTGTTTAGCCTGTTAGGGTAGGGGCTTGTGTGTTCCTCCTCTCCCAGTGCTGGAACGTTGCCTGGCTTGGTCTTGTGTAGGTCTTGTGTAGGCAACCGTAGCTGTGATGCTCGTGAGTGCAGCTGTTCCATCACACCCAGAAGATGCTGTTTCCTTCTGGTCCTCCACAGCCTTTTAGAACTTTCTTGTTTCATTTCTACCTTTCAATAGTCGTTCTTCTCTTTGAGAAGAGCCGTTGAGTAAAAAATTGTGTTCCCAGCCTCCTTCCTGCCATTTAACAGAGACCACAAGGAATTAATGTGTGCCTTGCTATCTTCCAAAGTGCTTTGCTATATTCTTGGAATGGGGTCTTTCAGAAGCTGGGGAGCAAGTTTGTGGTTTGTCCCAAGACATATTTTAATGCAGGGAACTGCTGGGTGCAGGCATGGCTGAGAGGTCCTGGTTGAACTCCTGTACAGGAAAGAGCTCTGAAATTTCCTGAAAGTGACTTTGTTTTCACTTCAGCCTTTTTTTTTTTTTTAATGGCAGAGGAAGTGGAAGGTTTAAAAATACTTATGCCTAAATTCTCTGATTTATCGTTCCCTTCCCTTGAACTATATTGATCCTACTTAAAAAAAAAAATCATTCTATTGTGATGAATTCACAAGTAAAAACAGCACACAGTTGGTTTAAGAAAGCCACTCAAACACTCACCAGTCTCAAATGGCTATTCTGACACTATGGAGATTTGCTTGGGACTTTACACATTCACTATCAATTACATTTTATTTACTTATCTACCACAAAAAAAGAAAAGAATACAATGCCATTGAAACTAGTAAAAACACAGTCTTATGTCTTCTTTCATGGCTCTCAGGATGAGAGAAACACAGGAAAGAGGGCACAGGAGCCATCTTACCTTCTATCAGTCCAAATAACCATACAATGTCCTTATTCTGCTCTGATTCAGAATGAGCAAACAAATGTGACTGGAACAACATTCTTCAGGGCTCCCACTGTTTGCACAGAGGACACCCCAGCAGTCTCTTTCAGAGTGTTGCTAAGGCTGTTCCTCTGTTAGTGACTGGATTTCAGACCCAGTAGGTATCCTGCATACATCTCTATGCTTGCTCTTAAAATGGCACTCTTAAAATGGCTGGTCTATGGAACAGAAGTTCAACCATGAATTCTCCTTTTAGTAGTTGAAGATGTTCTCATAGTTAACTAGTTAACATAAATGAGACATTTTTGGGCATTACTTTTTTTTCCCTGAAAATTAGTATGAGGAGGAGATGACTTTCTAACCATGTGTAGAGATTATCTCTATCAACAAATAAACACAGCACATTCATTAGAGGTTCTTAATGGTTCTACCTTGCCACTAACCTATGAAGCAGACTCACAGATTGTAAGGTGGACAGGAAGGAAAAACAACAAGGAAACCAGCTACTCAATGACAGTACAGTACAGCTTATTATTATTATTTTATTCTGGAGAAGATTCTGAAGAGGGAGGTCTTTGGTGTGAAAAATCTGCTTACAGGTTGGAGTGGTTTTACAGGGCAGAAAATGGGTGGGTGCAAAGAGATAGAAATATTTTCCATTTTGGTTAATGTTTGGCCATTGCTAAGGTAACTAGGGAGTTAAAAAATGCAAGGTGATAACACTGCTGCTGGTCAGCCATTACTAGAAAGTAGTAGGACAGGGAAGGCAAGAATCTTGAGGAATGAATTACTGTAGTTCAGGAAACCAAATTACGTCAGTTTCTGAATTGTCACAGTTCAGCCAGAATGGAGGGTCTTCACAAAATGGCTGTCACAGTTCAAGCAAAGTAGAGAATCTTTACAAAATGGCATGGCCATCGTTAGCAGATATTTAATGTTTAGACATTGGTCCACGTGGAGCTGACCTCTGTGGGCTGGTACCTCCTACTATTGTAGTTCAGAGATCTGCTTCCTTTGAATGGGATAATCCACAGGTTGCCCAAGACAGACTGGCATAGAGAGAAGCCCCATCAGCCACTAGTCCTTCTATTTAACACATATGTGCCAATACCCAAAGCTCTATTCTAGGCATTTGGGTTTCACTAGTGAACAAGGTAGGAAAATCTTGAACTGCAAGGAGATTATATTCTACTAACAAAAGCAGACGTCTGAGCAGCAGCACTAGGTCAATGAATGATGGACAGCAGAATCAAATGAAGGGTGGCAAGGGGAAGAGGGTGAGAAGCATCATCTATGTTAAGTCACAGCCTCTTTCACAAGGTGACACTTATGCAGAAGTCTGATTGAAGTGGGGACATGCTTTAGTTATGTTTCTCCACCCAACCCCATTTTTCTACAAACCCAGTCAGAGCATTTGATATTGACAAGAGGTCATTCTAAAAGTTGAGTTTGTCTTCTTAGCCTACTATTAAATCTACCCAGTTTTGCTTATTGTGGAAATTCTGCTTTTTGCAGTGATGTTCCCTCCAAAGTCAGCACCACTCACTAATTTCTTTTTCTATTTTCTTGGTATGGAGGCTGATGCTGGCTGCTAAACTGCTCATACAAGCATAGTCTTACTGGACTATTGACAATGGCTATCCAGAGAGTGGAGAATGAACTTAAAGCTCTTCTACAAGTTAGCCCATTGTGATCAGTGAGAGATCCGCACAGCCTCCCTGTTGCTCCTCATCTTGAAGTATCTATGTAGCTGCCAGGCGAGATTATTGAGAAACAGTCACTGTCAAGGAAGAGTGACCCATTGGCACGCTTTCTGTGTGTCTGTCACTTATCCAGGGTGAGAGTGATGGTTCCATCCTAACTTTTTCCGAATGTCTCTGAAGCAGAACAGTTCAGGACTGTTACCCCCAGTGCTGATGATCCTGTGCCTGAATATCTTTACAGGCTCCCTGCTGCCTCTTGGCAAGCAAACTGACAGAGACCAGCTGCTGCCTCTTGGCTCTTCTGATTTTCCCTTCTAATGTGTGCACTGGTCCTTCCTTATGTGACTGCTTCACTCCAATTTTTGGGTTATTTTATATTGTGTCAGTCTTGCAAAATCCAGAGACTTTAAAGAAAATGTGCTTGTATATGTATGTGTGTGCATGTGCACAAGGAAGTGCATGTGTGTTCCTGTGTTTGTTTGTGTGTTAATGGTATATATGTGCATGTGTGTTCATTCATTTAGAGGCTGGAGGATGACTTTAAGTGTCATACTCAACTAATGCCAGCTAAACTCTTAGAGACAGTGTCTCTAAGAATTCATTGGCCAAGAGCTCACCAATCAGGTTGGCCTGGCCAGTGGGTCCCAGGGATCCTCATATCTCCACCTTTCCAGTGCTAGGGTAACAAATGTGTGCTACTATGCATTTTTTTATGTGGGTTCTAGGATAAAACTCAGGAACTTTTGTTTGCAAGGCAAACACTTTACCTACTGAAGCATTCTCCTGCCCCCTAGCCAGAAAATTTGAAAATATGGGTTTTCAACACAGAATTTCCTAGAGAGACAAGTAAGGAAGCCTAAGGTAGACAATTTAAGTCTCATCAAAGAGAGTGAAAACACAAGACAGAGATTGTAGGAGATGATTCAATTGTAGCCATGAACTTCATTTCATAAAGTCTCTTTATGTTTGGTACTGCTGAGAACTGCAGTGGGCCAAAGGCATGACGTGGTCCATGGAATACAGCACCCAACCCTAGAAAAATGGATACATTTATGAGAACTCTACCACTGCAGGTGAACTTAAGGACAAGAATAGGTCATGACTAAGCATTTGTGACTCAAGCCTGTGGGTCCAAAATATAAACTATTAATCAGGAGTAGGAAGACAAGAACTAAGAAAAGCAGAGACAAAACAAGGGAGCAAAGCAGGGAAGGTTTTCTGGAGTCTGTGAAGTGAAGCGTGTTGGGAGATCATTTAGGTCAAGACAAAATGGAGCTCTTTGGCTCCCTCCTGTGTCTTTTGGGATTATGATTAGGTGACCAGCTTGGCTTCTGGGGGTGGTGGGGGTGTCACGTTGTTCTTAAAGCTTGGATTTTCTTTTCTTTCACCAACAATCTTTGCCTAATGCAGCCTGTACTCTTTCTCTTTACCAATATAGAGTCTATATTGCCCCTTGACTTTATTTTTAAATACAAAAATCTCCTAGGAACTGCCTTTCTCAATAAACAATTATATTAATGTTAAAAATATTCAATTACTCTTTAATTTCTAGAATGTATCACACCGTGGCCCCCACAGCTTAGGCAATGGTTCTTCACAATATCAAATGCCTGAAGTCTGGATATGTTCTTTTAAAAGACATTTATTTTCAAGACCCCTAAAAGTGTTCTATAATCACTGCTTTTGCGTGTGAATTTTCTTATTTATTGCACAGTTTGACTGTCTTCTGTGTGCTAGACTTCCCATTTTCTTGTTAGTTTTGTGTGTGAGCTTATCTTCCAGGGGAATTTTTATTCTTTGATAGCTTGGTAGGAAAAAAGTCTACATGAATCTCTCCTCTTGGGTTTTCCTATTTACAAGTGGGTAGAGAAGAGATGGTGATAATTTGGGGCAAAGTTCATGTTTTACCTTCTCAAGGTTGGCTTCTCACCAAAACCTTAGGAAGTGGCACCATAAACTTAAAATCTTGAGCTAGTAGCTGATAGCCTTAGGGACTAGTTTGTGGAATGATAATTTCTTTCTAACTTCAGGATTTATGCAGGAAGCAGAGTCCAGCTCCCCACCAATGTTTCAAAACCAATCCCAAGGTAAAAATCAGATCAAAACAAACAACAAAATGGTCCTTAGTTTGGACATAAAATCCTGATCCTTAGAGCAGGTTACTGGCTGATATGGCCTTTAAGACTGTTAATCTGTGTTTTTATTTCATCATTTAGATTGTTTTCCTTCTTACCTTAGAGTTTGCATGGGTAAATATTTAAGTTAGTTATTAAAAGTTCATTGACAGTTTTCAGTATATAACAGATTTTAGTCCTTTTCATCCCTATTCTCTACTTTCATTCTTCTCCCTTCCTCCTTCTGATGCACCCTTTCTTCCCAACATGCCCTTCTACATTTATGTCTTTGTGTACACGACTCCCTGACTTTAGTTAGGGCTGTTTGAACATGGGTGGGAGGCTATATCCTGGAGCATGGGCAATTTAGTGACTAGATTATTTACTCAGCAACTACTAACAGTTCTTCAGTGTGTGTGTGTGTCTGTGTGTGTATGTGTCTGTCTATCTGTCTGTGTGTCTCATAAACCCTTTTTCCTTCCATGAAGAAATGTTGTGCAGGTAATGACAGCTGTATTATTATTGAATGGATATTTATTTGTTTTCATGCAAAATTAGTGACTTACATTTTATTTCAACGTGTTTTAAGCAAAAGAATGGATTTGGTGGGTGAAGTATTCTGACCAGAAGCTTTGTATTATTTATAGATGTTACTGGAAAATAATCCAGTACTGCATGATTCACCAACACAGACCTGCAGGGACAAAATTAGCTTATTGGCAATATATCTCTGTGGCTTCTGCTGTCCCAGAGATAATATAGATTATACAATTAGAAGGTAGTGGCAGTCACATAGTGCATGCTTCAGGTGTATCTGTTGAATTGACATGTACAGTTAATTTTACTATAATATAGAGGGTTAGAGTGTTATTTTATCTGAGTATGTTTATCAATATGGTTAGTTAATTTTGGGCCATTTAGAACTCATACTACATCAGATGTAAAATTATTATTTTTCTCTTACTGCTGTTTTAAAAATTTGAAAATCTCAAATTTCAACCAAATTTTAGTAGAATAACATTAGCTGCTATTTTATCACTGAGGTAAAATTCATGTAACATAAAACTAACCTTCTTCTTCTTCTTCTTCTTCTTCTTCTTCTTCTTCTTCTTCTTCT
>CAJQZJ010031879.1:88485-104515 GCA_907164525.1 Lophiomys imhausi
CTTCTTCTTCTTCTTCTTCTTCTTCTTCTTCTTCTTCTTCTTCTTCTTCTTCTTCTTCTAGATTTATTTATTATGTATACAGTGTTCTATCTGGGTATATGCCTGAAGGCCAGAAGAGGGCACAGATATCACTATAGATGGTTGTGAGCCACCATGTGGTTGCTGGGAATCGAACTCAGGACCTCTGGAAGAACAGCCAATGCTCTTAACCTCTGAACCATCCCTCCAGCCCCTTTTTATTATTTTTTTACTTTGTGAATTTCACATCATGCACCCTGTTTCCACTCTCTCCCACCTCTCCTCTGACCTACCCTCTACTCTTGAAACTTCTAACGTTAAAAAAAAAAATCTCTGGAAGCTGTAGTGTGTCTCAGTGTGTTCCACAATATTCCCTTTGTCTACAATTTTGCTTTTAAATGTTCATTATAATTACTCCTTGGTCTGGTATGAGGCCTCTGGCTTCTGCTACTTTGTCAGTACTGGAACCTCAATGAGACTCCTCTCAGATATCCTGTTGTTGCTCTGTGTCATGGAGATCCTGTAGTTTTGGGTCTGTGGAATTGGCCTCTTCATGCACTCCAGCAGTTCATCCATGGGGTATATGTTGGGGTGGGCCAACTCAAAGCCCTGGTTCTAGGCCTGCAACCCCCACATCCAGGGCCAGTTCTACTGTGCTACCCACGTAATGTTTGGGGCCTGATCTCCCAAGTGTTTCAGCATGTGAGGGGCTGGGACAGCTCTCCTTCTCTTGTGACCCCATCAGGGTCAGATCTTCTGTCTGCCACTGGTGGTGAGGACAAAAGGGAGGGGAGGGGATCTCTCCCTCAACTACATCACCACAAAGCAGACACAAGGCAGGGCTGGTTCTCCCACATGCACACCCTTGGGACTAACTCACCCACTACCCCCACATCCAGGAGCAAGCAAGGTTCTTCTAGTCTCTAACTTGCTTCCTGTCCTGGGAGTCCATCTGGTGCTCTCCTGGTGCTGGACTGGTGGTTGTCACAGCCTAGCTGCTTGTCTGGGCCCCTGATGCTTAACTGGTGATGGTCTCAGGCTTGCTTTTTTTTTTTTTTTGAGACAGGGTTTCTCTGTGTAGCTCTGGCTGTTCTGGACTCACTTTGTAGACCAGACTGGCCTTGAACTCACAGAGATCTGACTACCTCTGCCTCTCGAGTGCTGGGATTAAAGGCATGCACCACCACACCTGGCAATTACAGACAGCTATGAACTGCCATGTGGGTGCTGTGATTTGAACCTGGGTCCTTTGGAAGAAAAGTCAGTGCTCTTAGCTTCTGAGCCATCTCTCCAGCCCCTCAGGCTTTTTTCCCCCCAGGGAATGTTAGGCTACTATTCATTCATATGTTCATAGGTCAGAACACTGAATATAAACATAGCCTTTCTCCTCTCTGCCACCCACTGATGCACATGTGACACAGCAGCCATATCTGCAATGCCTCTAGAGGCAGGGGAACCTTTTTTCTATTAAGATTTTTTTTTGTAATTTTGTGTGTGTGTGTGCGTGCACATGTGTGTATATATGAGCAGATGTGTATGTTGGTCAAAGGTCCACATTGCTGTCTTCCTCTATTCTTCTCTACTTTATATTTTGAGACAGGATCTCTCACTGAACCCAGAGCTCACCTATTCAACTAGAGTTAATGAGTTAAGCTTCTGAGAATTCAACCAGCTCCAATTAAATGCTTTCCTTTGTAAGAGTTGCTATGGTCATGGTGTCTCTTCACAGCAACAGAAACCCTAACAAAGACACCCTCAAAGATTTGCTATCTGCAAGAGTCAAGAGGGGAGTTCAGAAAATTCTTGATTCAGGGGATGGCAGGCAGCACATTAAAGTCTGATTTCCTCTAAGAAGCCCTCATTAACTTATTTTTATGAGGCATAAGGACACCTTCTATGGTGGTTTGAATAGAAATGACCCTCAAAGACTCATGTGTTTGAATGCTTGGTCATTGGAAATGACGCTGTTAGGAGGTGTTGGAGTATGTATGGTTTTGTTGGAGGAGGTATGTCACTAGGGTGCAGGCTTTGAGTTCTCAGAAGCTTAAGTTGTGCTCACTGTGGCATTCTCCTCTTGCTTCCTGTGGATCCAGATGTAGAATTCTTAGCTCCTTCTCCAGCACCATGTCTGCCTGCATGCCACCATGCTTCCTGCTATGACGACAATGAACTATACCTCTGAAACTGTAAGCCAGCTCCAATTAAATGCTTTCCTTTATAAGAGTTGCTATGGTCATGGTGTCTCTTCACAGCAACAGAAACCCTAACAAAGACACCCTCAGAGATTTGCTATCTGCAACAGTCAAGAGGAGAGTTAAAAAAAATTCTCCATTCAGGGGATGGCAGGCAGCACATTAAAGTCTGATTCCCTCTATTAACGGATATTACTAAATCAAGACTTTCTTCTTATTAAAAAACATCTCCTGAGAGTGATAGATCACAATAATTCACAGGTATGTTACTCAAGAATTATTAATTAGCACAGTGACTCCTTAGCCACGTTTTTTTCTGAACTAAAATTGCACCTGACTCTCAGAGTAAGAGACTGAGTCCTAAAGACAAGGACCGTGGATCCAATACTAACAAACACATACAAGTGAGGTTGAAAACATCAAAGAGATTTTTGTTGTTAGCAGAACTGCATGAGACATTAGTGAGCCAATCTGATTGTGGTTTGTCTTGTGAAAAGAGCAAGCTCAGGGCAGCCCAGTCCACCCAGCAATGCTGGGTGGAAGGTTTTCATTCCATAGACTTGGCTATTATGTGTGGATGGCAGGAATCTTGAAGGATTGATTTTCTAATATTGGAAAAAGTTGGCAGGAAATTAGATAATGACAGAATACTATTTTTTTTCTTCTTCACTCTCAACTCACTCCAGGAAAAGAAAAATGTGCCTGAGAGAGGAAAAAAATATTCCTACATCAAGACTTTCTTCTTGTAAAGAAATCTCCTGAGAGTGATAGATCACAATAATTCACAGTTCTGTTAATCAAGAATTATTAATTAGCGCAGTGACTCCTTAGCCATGTGTCTTTTCTGAATTAAAATTGCACCTGACTTGGTAAGACTGAAGCTTCCAATATTTAATTTATTGATAAAAATCAACAAAATGAATGATTATAATTTAATCTCAGATAATAAATTAATCTAATTTGGATGAGGTGCTGATGGGCTTTTAATGACCATAAATGACAGATTGTGGTTTGGAGGCTGAAATTGATGAAGCAGATACTTTCTAAGTTATTCTTGAATATTAAAATCACATTATAACATTAATGCTACTGTTTATTTCACTGCTTCTTGGCATAAATGTAAAGCTAATTTTGTTATGTATTTCCCCAGAAACTCTACTTGGATACATAAAAGTTCTTAATAATTCACTTACCATAATTGCTGAATAAAAGTTTATTCTGTAAACTGTAATATTTCTCATTTTTGTGTATCACACAGAAGCCACAGAAAACCTCCTGTCCCCCCCACCCCGACCCCCAAGAGCACAGTTCATCCTGGCACCTGGACTCACTAATAAGGCTCAGGTGACTGGGTACTGAGCAGCAGGGATTTATCCATCTCTTAACTCTCAGCCCACCAACTCAGAGACTGCAGGAGAACACTGCCATGCCTGGCATATTAGGTGGGCTCTTGACCTTGATCTCTGGTCCTCATGCTTTCTAAACAATCACTTTACTGTTTGAGCTGTCTTTTTTTTAATAATTTATTTTTTATTTCTTCAAGTTACATCTCAATCACAATCCCCTCCCTACTCCCCCCTCCAGTCCCACTCTTCCACCCTCCTCCCCCTCAACCCCCATCCTCTTCCCTTCTTTTTTTTTTTTTTAGTTTAAGGTATTTCTTTTTTCCCCCAAACAGCTCTCCCTTTCAGTCCAAAAAATGGTTCTTTTTCTTATAACTATAAATACAATACAAAACAACAGAAATAAATAGGCCACAATTATAAGAGTTATATGGCTTAGCATACATTCCCAATGTCCAGTCCATATGTATTTGGCACCTGACTTTAACATTCTACTATCTAACCATCTCCATGAGTTTAAAATTCTATATCTAAATCAGCTTTCATACTAACTTGCCTCACAATTTTAAAAATATCTTCTTAGATCCAGAACACCCTCTTAATTCCTAAACAACTCAAAATTTAACTATGAGACTCTAGCTATCTATTCTTCAACCACCTCAGAGACCTAAGAGGGATAAATATATCTGATTATAGGAAGTGCAGGGCCTGCAGCTTCCAATACTAAGAAATGACATACCAGTGGCTGCCTAGACAGTTCCCATTTTCTCTCCATATATTACAGCATCAATCTTCATCTGTTTGGCCCCATTTCTCTGACAGACATTGATTGTAGAGCAGGAATTATGAAGGACTTACCTACCCTGTCTTGGCAGAGCTAGGCTGTTGACTTATCTGCTTCTAAGTTTTGTCCTTTTTGGACAGCAGTCTGTCTACAGTTGAAGCAAGGGGTTTTTCTTGCCAAGAGATAGGCTTACCACCAATTCAATCATCTCCCACTGGAGATTCTTTGATGCTCATCTTCTACTTGGAGTAGAATAGGGGGTGCTGTCAGGAGCTGACATGTCTCGATATCAAAAAATCTTAAGAAAACATCTTTGAATGCCATATTCTGCAGATCTCTTGAGGCTTTTGAAGATGTCCTATCTATCTCTTATATTTAGATAAGCAAATATTGCTTGTCTCTTAGCAACTTGATTTCTGAGTAGCTTAGAAAATAACTGTGATAGACTGTCATAGTAACTAACAAAATGACACGTTTTCATGACTATTAGTTTCCGTTTCTTAATTATCCTAAACAGTTTATGACGGTTGGTAGCAAGAGGCCAAAACTTGACATTTCATTTTTAAGCATTACTACGAACAATACCTTTAAGAAGCGTTACCCTTAATTTTGTATCAATATACAAAGATCAATACCAATGTGGCCAAATATAATCTTAATTTTGTATCAATATACAAAGATCAATACCGATGTAGCCCAATACAATCTTAATTTTACATTAATATACAAGGGTCAATACCATTGTGGCCAAATATAATCTTAATTTTGTATCAATATACAAAGATCAATACCGATGTAGCCCTATACAATCTTATTTTTGCATTAATATACAATGATCAATACCAATTTAGCCAAATATAATATTAATTTTGTATCAGTATACAAAGGTATAAGGCTATATTCAATAATCTGTCCTTTTTTCTTGATCTTTCCTATACTATGTCTATGTCCCATTTTTCTCAAGTCTGTTCACTCCTATATAGGAGAGAAAGAAGGATACAGAAAAGAAAAAGAGAGAAGTCCCTGGGTCTAACCTCCAAAACCCATTTAACAAGACCATTTAACAGCTTGTAGTATTTTCCCCTAAATAATAAAATTTTCTATTATCTATCAAATAACCAAAGGTGGGGGGAACACCCTCCCCACCTTCTGGGGATGGGACGTTGTTCTCTTAAAATGACTTCCTGCTGATTTGGGACGTAGTAAACCTGTTTGGGGCCCAAATAAGAATGGAAAAATGGTTAAAAATATTAATAGAATCATTTGATGTTCATTCCTTTTGTGCTCAGCTATTTAGATGTCCTAAGAAGTTCATAGACAGAAGCTGATCTTCAGAGCTTTACTGAAGATCTGGCTGGAGTAGTCTGTGGAGCTGAATGATCTTAGCGATTTTGAGTTGTTGTGGTTGTAGACTTTTGAGGAAACTGCTATTGAGGAAGTCTGCAAGGCTGGATCATCTGGGCCACTCGTCTTCTTTGGTGTCTGATCTGTTTTCTGCTTAGGTTTCCATTGTCCAGTTGTCCCTGGATTCCTTGAATGCAAGTTTGAGCTGTCTTCAGTGAATGAAAAATAAATAAATAAAAGGGAAGAACATGACTGCTCCTAAATATGGTGGAGGCAAAAGTTTATTGTAGATAAAAGGGAGAGCTAGCCAGAGGCAGGGACATCTTTTTATGAGGCATGAGGACTCATAAAAAGAGTTGGGAGTGCATATGAGCAGACTGAGTGGATTGATGGGTACAGCAGGGGAGTGGGATGGGTAGAGAAGAGAGAGATCCAGTTGCAACAGCCAAGAGGCAAAAGTACAAGAAGGAGTAGGTAACCAAAATGGCTGGATATATAGGGAAGAGTCTCTGGGAAAAGAGCAGACCAGCCCCTGGGCAGGAGAGTTCTGGGTGGGGAGCTTGGGTGGGGTGGTGGTGGGTGGGCGGGTGGGGGTTGGGGGTGTTTGCCAACCATACCCTGTAACAGGTAGGGTCTGAAGGATGCTAGAAGAACCTAGGTTAGGGTTTGCTTTGACATGTTAAATAGGCAGCTCAGCCATTAGTGCCAGGGCTTGAGACTCAACATTAGGTAGGTACATGCTCCCTGACTGAGACTCAACATTAAGTACATGCTCCCTGGCTGCGGTGTAAAGGCTGATTTAGTGTTTCCAGGAGTCCATCTTCACTGTAGGTGGCAATCCGGTTCTGATGTGGGTGGTGTGTGGTTCCGATCAGATCACATCCTTCTTACGAAAGTCAAAATTCTCTCCAGTTTGACAGTGACTGTGTTCCTCCCCGACACAGTAGATCCACTGACCATGAAGGCAGAGGGCAGAGCAAGCGAAGTCCCTGCCTTCTCTTTTACCAGGACCGGCATCTTCTGACCACACACCCCTGCATGCTCATGACGACCACCATGTTTGATTGGCTGAGCAGCACAAAGTGCCCTAGGTTCTTAGGAAGCACAATCACAGTACTGGCCGTCCTATCTGTCCCTGCAGTACTGCAAAGGAATTTAAACGTATTTGAACACTCTGTGGACTTTATATTCCACCTCTTCACAGTGCCACCAGAAGACGCACTGATAATGTAATATCTGTGCTGTGTAAATGTTGCCTCATTAACAAAGGAGGAAAGGATTCAGAATTCCTTCAGTGTTTTTCCAGATTTTTAACCATGCATTCTTATTGTCTGGTCAAAAGTGGCGCTACGATCTGACTACTCTCGTTACAAAAGCTCAGACAGGTGACAGTTTCACTATGTGCCCTTTCAAGTCTTAAACACTATCTACTCTGAACCCTCTACACCTTCATCTCTGAAAATCAGTTGTATGATCCCTTAGTTGCAATCCATGTATTCTGGTCATATTTGTATAATTAAATTGTAAATATATAATTAAGAACCTTGACAAAACAAAACAAAAAGACTTATGAAATATATTTATTCAGCTCTCTTTCAAAAATTAGAAGGTAGCATTAATGAAAACAGAAGTTTTAATGAAGTTTAGGGGGAGAAGGAGGCAGGGGAAGCAGCTAACCTAATCTTTTAACTGTGTACTCAGGGAGAACCACCATTCACAGGACCCAATGAACATCAAAGTTCTTAACCAGAAAGGCTCCTAATTTGTATCTAAGTCAGATTTTTATCTAGTTTTATCACAGTCAGAAGCAGAAACCACAGGGGTTGAAAAAGCAACTCATCATCGAAGGTCAGGCTCCTCATAGAGCCTTAATTAGCATGTTGGGCATGCTTAATTTGAATCTTAAATTTGAAAAAGCTATGCCAAGGGAATGCTTCTTCTTTTCAAAGTTTTTTTTCTCCCTTTTTAAAATTTGGTGCCAGTTTTCTAATGTGGATAAAAGATTATTATTAAGTATCTTGCACATGAAATGTAACTAAAATGAAACAACCCAAAACCCATCATTTTTATCCACTAATAATATTTCTGAGTGTGTGTGTGTGTGTGTGTGTGTGTGTGTGTGTGTGTATTTGTGTATTTCCCCCACCCCAGTGAGTTCTCTGATTCTCTCAATGCTAACCGAGTATCCTGCAGTTTAATTTTGACCTTTATTATCAGAACTCCATTGGTTAAAGATTCAGGGACTCATTCTCACAGACAGTAGCCTGCCTCCCTACCCCTACTTCAGAGGCCAAAGTCCCATGCTCTTTTAAAAGTTTATCTAATTATTTTAATTACGTTTATGTGTGTGTGTCTTTATGTTGGTGTTATATGTATGTCAGATTCCCTGGAGCCGAGTTACAAGCAGTTGTGAGTAGGCATGGGTGCTGTAAGTCAAACTTGAATTCTTGCATTATTAGGAAGAGAAACAGATGAAGTCAGCACACAGAAGATGAAGTAGAGTGTTGCAACAATGAGCTCCAGGTTTAAATAGAGGAGGAGTCCAGACAAGCAGCAAATGAGGCGCATAATTAAGCCAAGCTCGTTAGGGTGTGGCTTCTCTGATTTTTTTTCCCCCTCCAGTTCCATGTCTATAAGGGGGTTCCAAAAGAAATCACTGTTTCTGTCATCAGGTGTGGAGGTCTACCTGGTTCCTATAAACTGGTTAATCCCGTTCCAGTGTGTGGCATCTATTTCTCCCTCCTTTGGTGGATTGGGTTGTATGTGTTTGTGTGAGGGGTGAGGGTCTGCTTTAGGCTGTTGTATTCCTGGACTGTCAAGGGACTGCAGGCCTTGGTGCATGGGAAGGTGACGATTCTTTCTAGAAACTTCTGTCCACAGGTGCCAGGCTTTCACCAGCTTTTAGTTACCCCATGGGAACGACTACAGCTGCTTTTTAGCAAAAACAGCTTCTATGGGCCCATTTTACTTCGGATAAACATACTATAAATCTAAGGCTTGACAATTTTCTCCAGTGACTCATCAACTTCAGTAAAACAGTTGCCACCTTTCTGTTTGCTGGCTCCTTGTAAAGGATGTTATCAAGGATGCAGATAGACAGCAGAAGAGGGGGTGTAGCGCCATGTTTTATATTTTTATTTTTTAACCAATGTAAAAATTCATCAAATATCTTTGTTAAACCCTCACTCCAGCTCCTTTCCCCTGTTGTTGTTCAGGAATGTCTGAAGCAGTAGTTCTCAACCTGTGGCTCATGACCCCTTTGGGATAGGCGGTCAAATGACACTTTCACAGGGGTTGTCTAAGACCATTGGAAAACGAAAAAATGAAAAAATAGTTATTCATTTACATTATGATTGGTAACTGTAGAAAAAATTACAGTTATGAGGTAGAAACCAAAATAATTTTGTGGTTGGGGGTCACCACAACATGAAGAACTGTATTAAAGGTCACGGCATTAGGACGGTTGAGAACCACTGCTCTGAAGGAACAGAACTGGGAGAATGAATGTGTATTACAGTGGGGGGACTTGCTAGATTAGAGCTGAGATGTTCAACAATAGCCAGCCCTGTGCTGGAGAGACTGGGAACCCTGTATCTGCTTAGTCCACAAGGCTGCATGTCCCAATCTGGTGCTGAAGATAGCAGCAGTGGTGGAGGCCGCGGCAGCGGCAGGGTAGACACACTCACCAACAAGGAGTGAAGGTGGGCAGGCAGAAGCAGAACTGCTTTCCCTTGGACCTCTGTTACCTGGGAAGTCACATAAAGGTCTTGTCACTCTGGAGAAGTTAATCCTTCTAGAAGCAGCTGTTCAGAAGCTTCTCCCTTAGTTGATTCCAGATCCAATTGCATTGACAACCAAAATTTACCATCACATTCTTCCTTTTCATGGCTAGTGGTTGGGGTTGGAATCCTAACCATGTATGCTAGGTTTTCCTTAGAGTTGTAACCATGTGCAGCTTCCTAGTCACCTAGACACTGTTCTAAGTTACGTCATTGACACAATCTCAGGAGTAATCAAACATCCCTGTCATTTAGGAAACTGCAAGGGCTCTGTGTAAGGAGACGAAGGCAATAAAACAAGTATATTTTATTATGCCACAGTAATACATTCACTTTCTATAGTGTACAGATGATTTTTTGTGATTAATTATTTTTCTGGCTGTCTGAATTGTATCATGACAGGAGGGATGACAAGAGAAACCAAGTCTGAGCAAGATGAGGAAGTCTATTTCAGAAGCATCTGGCATTTATTCAAAGCAACTATATTCTGTAATTGCATTCAGGAAACATAAGAAATACATATGTGTGTTGATAGGTACATATAGTTTCTTTATCACAAATTATATTCAAGCATGTTGGAGATTACAAGGAAGAATCTTGAATGCTTTCAATTTCTGAAAGCTCTCATAGTAATGTTTGATTAATTTTTTGGGGTGTACTCTTTGAATGCCCAAGGTTGGCTTTAAGTTGTGGCTGTTATTTTAATGGAGAAAACATTTTATCCTGGAAACTCAGTTGAGTACATATTTACTGTACTACAGCTGGGATGGAGCCGATTAAATGGCCCTGATACTTCAACTCTCAGCCTTCAATTATCAAATTGGTGACCTTGCATTTCTTCTCAGATGTTTGCAGTTAGAAGGCCTCTTGTGGTCCCGTTAATAGCTACCTGTTTGATATCAGATCAACCACTTAACCTCTCTGGCTTTCATTCCTTCCACAAATAAAATAAATAGATTAGGCTTAACATTCCCTCAGCTCTTTTCAACTAAAAAAAAATATTCTATTGATCTTGGAGTTTTTAAGTTTTTTATCGAGCGTGTCTTACTGAACTTTCTAATTTTTTTCTTACATCGATTCTAGATAAAACTATTTACTAGTTGCAGTTTAATTCAGAGCAGGAGAAGTTAATGGTGAATGTATAACACACAAGAAACTTTAAATAAATATCCTTATATCTTATTAGCATACCACTTTTTTCCTCCTCAGTATGATTACTTAAAGATTTTTAGAGAGATAATTCTGATTCCTAGTGTTTTCTGTCCTTGTTCACAAAGGCTGAGGTTCATAGACGGAGGAGTCACAGGTCACATGTAGCTATTTCATGTGTTCTGTTTGTTCCATGATTTATTTTATTTATTTAAAAGATTTATTCTAATTGTATACACACACACATATGTGTGTATATGTAGGAGGAATGAGGCCCACGGTTGTTGAGCAGGAACAAAGCCTATTGCTATACAACATGCATACATGGCTGGGCTTCCACATAGAGCTGGCCTGAGACCTGCCCAGACATGCCCAGAGACAGGTGACACCACATCGAGTGAAGAGAAATGAGCCAATGAGGAAGAGCCACAATATCAGCTTGCAGCCTGGGAGCCAATGGGATGCTGGGTGGAGGGTATAAAGGGGCCATCCTCTTCCTGGAATAAATAAGTCTGCTTCTGCCTCTTGCCTGACACCCAGAGACTGTGTCATTGACCCTGTGCCATCTTCCCCCATACTCAAGGGTCCCTAGTTGGGGTTAGTGCAACATGTATGTATATGTCTGTATACATGTGTGTGTACATATGAATGCATATGACAGAGGAGAAGGCTATAAGAAGATATCAGATCCCCTGGAACTGCAGTTACAGGTGGTTGTATGCTGCCCAGTGAGGAGGCTGGGACCTGAACTTGGGTCCTCCACAATAGCAGTAAATGTGTATTCTTAACTGCTGAATGTCTTCCCAGCCCTTTACAATGTATTAAAAATTCAGTCATCACATGAGTACTCTGGTATCCAGCTTGCTGGGGATTCCAAAACTGAAAGTAGACTGTAGAATCCAGAGGAAAGGAGAAATGGTCATACTTAGATAAAGTACACTTTGAGTCGCCAGCCATGTTGAGAGACACAGAAGGAAAGTCAATGTGTAATGAAAAAGAGTCAGTTCAGTATCTCCAACATGGTGTACCCAAATATGTAAAGCCAGTATTGATAGGTACAAAGAAAAGGACTTAGAAATCAACACAATAGTTGGAGACATTAGTACTCCATCTTCAGCAGGGGGCAAACCCTCATGGGAAGCATCAGAGTCAAGTTGCATTCTGGACCAAATGGACCTAATTTGAAAATTCCATCAAAAATCTTGAGAGCAGATTTTCCTCAGCAGTATATAGAACATTCTCCAGGGAAAGTTTCAACAAATTAAAAAAATTGAAATTATATCAAATATCTTCTCTTTTCTGATACATGTATGCACACATAAATAATCTAAGAAATTCTTGAAACAGATAAAAATGGAAAAACAAAATCACAAGAACAATAGAGTACAGGAAGTTCAGCACTAAGAGGAAAATTTGTATTAATCAATATCTACATCTGAAAAACACAAGAGTCTTGAATAAATAATCCATCATAGCATCTAAATGAGCTACAGAAACAAGGACAAACCCAAAGTTAGCCAAATTGAAGAAATAATGAAGACTAGAACAGTATATGAACAACAATACATGAAATGGAGACAAAAGATAAAATAGTCAAATTCATGGCTAGACTAAGAGAAAAGGGAAGATTCAAATAAGTAAAATCATAGATGAAATGGGAATCATTACTAGTGACAGGATATTTCAGATTTATAGAAACAGGACAGTTCAGATGAGATCATTATGACCTCTCAGTAGTGACACATTTGCTGACACAGACAACAAGGAAAATTTCCTAGATACATCTATTTTACTGAGCTTGAGTCATAAAAAAAGATAAACTCAAACAGATCAAAAATAGCTAATGGGATTGAATCCCCAGTGAAGAGAAGCCTAGGACCAGATGGGTGTCTCCATTGCTAAATTATACCAACACTCAAAAAACTAATATAACGGTTGGTAGCAAGAGGCCAAAACTTTACATTTCATTTTTAAGTATTACTACGAACAATACCTTTAAGAAGCGTTACCCTTAATTTTGTATCAATATACAAAGATCAATACCAATGTGGCCAAATATAATCTTAATTTTGTGTCAATATACAAAGATCAATACCTATGTAGCCCAATACAATCTTAATTTTGCATCAATATACAAGGGTCAATACCATTGTGGCCAAATATAATCTTAATTTTGTATCAATATACAAAGATCAATACCTATGTAGCCCTATACAATCTTAATTTTGCATTAATATACAATGATCAATACCAATTTAGCCAAATATAATATTAATTTTGTATCAATATACAAAGGTATAAGGCCATATTCAATAATCTGTCCTTTTTTCTTGATCTTTCCTATACTATGTCTATGTCCCATTTTTTTCTCAAGTCTGTTCACTCCTACATAGGAGAGAAAGAAGGATACAGAAAAGAAAAAGAGAGAAGTCCCTGGGTCTAACCTCCAAAACCCATTTAACAAGACCATTAACAGCTTGTATTCTCTTCCCCTAAATAACAAAAGAAATGGAAACTGATAGTCATGTAAGCATGTCATTTTGTTAGTTACTATAGCAGTCTATCACAGTTATTTCCTTTTTTTTCCTTTATTTTTTATTTCTTCAAGTTACATCTCAATCGCAGTCCCCTCCCTATTCCCCCTCCAGTCCCACCCTCCCACCCTCAACACCCCATCCTCTTCCCTATTTTTTTCTTTTAAGTTTAAGGTATATCTTATTTCCCCCTACAGTTTCTCCTTTCAGTCCAACAAATGGCTCTTTCTCATATAATAATAAATATAATACAGTACAACAGAGGTAATTAGGCCACAGTTATGAGGGTTATATGGCTTAACGTACATTGCCAATGACCAATCCATATGTATTTGGTACCTGACTTTAACATTCATCTAAACATCTCCATGAGTTTAAAGTTCTATATCTGACTCAACATTCATACTAATTGCAACACAATTTTAAAAGTATCTTCTTAGATCTATAACACTCTCTTGACTCCTAAACAACTCAAAATTTAATTATGAGACTTTATCTATCTGTTCTTCAATCACCTCAGAGACCTGAGAGGGATAAATATATCTGATTTTATAGGAAGTACAGGGTCTGCAGCTTCCCAAACAAAGAAATGACATACCAGTGGCTGCCTGGACAGTTCTCATTTTCTCTCCATACATTACGGCATCGCTCTTCAGTCGTTTGGCCCCGCTTCTCTGACAGACATTGATTGTAGAGCAGGGGTTATGAAGGACTTACCTACCCTGTCTTGGCAGAGCTAGGCTGTCGACTTACCTGCTTCCAGGTTTTGTCCTTTTTGGACAGCATTCTATCTACAGTTGGAGCAAGGGGCTTTTCCTGCCAAGAGATAGGCTTGCGACTAATTCAATCATCTCCCACTGGAGATTCTTCGATGCTCATCTTCTACTTGGAGGAGAATAGGGGGTGCTGTCAGGAGTTGATATGTCTTGATATAAAAAAATCTAAAGTTACGAAAACATCTTTGAATGCCATATTCTGCAGATCTCTTGAGTTTTTGAAGAGGCCCTATCTATCTCTTATATTAGGGTAAGCAGATGTTGGTTGTCTCTTAGCAGGTTTATTTCTGATTAGCTTAGCAAGTAACTATAATAGGCTGTCATAGTACCTAACAGAATGACTGGCTTGCATAACCAATAGTTTGCATTTCTTAATTATCCTAAACAGTTTATGACAGTTAGTAGTAAAAGGCCGAAACATCACATTTCATTTTTTTTCTTTACCTCCTAACCCTTCCATCCCATTTCTCTGGGGTGGGGTGTCCTTATATAACAGTCCCTCATCTCAGTTGAGAAGTCATATGAGGGCCAAGAGCCTCTTCATTCATTGGGGATCTATGAAGCAGTACCGTCAGTGAAAAGTGTCTTGTTGCCTGGGAGAGAGAACTACTAAACAAACAAATCAATAAGCATACAATAGATAAAAAAGACTAAAAAATAGAAAAAAATATAACTAATATATAAAAAATAAATAAAAAATAAAAATTAAAATAAGAAGTCTATGTCCAAGTTCCCTTTGGTGTGTTAGTTGTAGTATTGATACCTTCTACTATATAGCTAAAATCCTACTATAAGTGAATAGATGCCATATGTGTCCTTCTGAGTCTGGGTTAGTTCACTCAGGATGAGCTTTTCTAGTTCCATCCATTTGGCTGCAAATTGCATAATTTCATTGTTTCTGATAGCTGAATAATACTCCATTGTGTAGATGTACCACGGTTTTTTTAACCCATTCTTCGGTTGAGGGACATCTGGGTTGTTTCCAGTTTCTCGCTATTACAAATAAGGCTGCTATAAACATAGATGAGGAAACTTCCTTATGATTCCGTGAAGAGGCATTTGGGTGTATACCCAGAAGTGGTATTGCTGGGTCCTGAGGCAGAGCTATTCCAAGTTTTCTAAGATATCGCCAGACTGATCTCCATAGTGGTTGCACAAGCCTGCATTCCCACCAGCAATGGAGTAGGGTACCCCTTTCTCCACACCCTCGCCAGCAAGAACTGTCATTTGAGTTTTTGATCCTAGCCATTCTGACAGGTGTGAGATGGAATCTCAGAGTCGTCTTGAGTTGCATTTCTCTGATGATTAAGGATGTTGAGCATTTCTTCAAGTGTCTCTCAGCCATTAGGGATTCCTCCTTTGTGAATTCTCTATTTAGCTCTGTCCCCCATTTTTTGATTGGATTATTTGGTTTCTTGGCATTTAATTTCTTGAGTTCTTTGTAGATTTTGGATATTAGCCCTCTGTCAGATGTGGGGTTGGTGAAGATTTTCTCCCAGTCTGTAGGCTGCCGTTTTGTTCGAATGACAGTGTCTTTTGCCTTATAGAAGCTTTTCAGTTTCATGAGGTCCCTTTTATTGATTGTTGATCTCAAGTCCTGAGCTGTTGGTGTTCTGTTCAGGAAGTTGTCGCCTGTGCCAATGAGTTCGAGGGTTTCTCCCACTTTTTCTTCTAGTAGATTTAGTGTGACCGGCCTTATGTTAAGGTCTTTGATCCACTGGGACGTAAGTTTTGTACAAGGTGATAAGTATGGGTCTAACTTCATTCTTTTACAAATGGACATCCAGTTGGACCAGCACCATTTGTTGAAGATGCTGTCCTTTTTCATTGTGCCGTTTTGGCTTCTTTGTCAAAAATTAAGTGGCCTTAAGTGTGTGGGTCTATTTCTGGATCTTCAATTCGATTCCATTGATCTACTGGTCTGTTTCTATACCAGTACCATGCTGTTTTAACAACTATTGCTCTGTAGTACAGCTTGAAATCTGGGATGGTAATACCTCCAGATATTTTTTTTTAACATTTATTTATTTATTTATTATTATTATTTTTAATAATTTATTTTTTATTTCTTCAAGTTACATCTCAATCACAATCCCCTCCCTACTCCCCCC
>CAJQZJ010031879.1:114515-156000 GCA_907164525.1 Lophiomys imhausi
GGAACTGCGTGGGCTCTTTTACCTGGTGACCGGTCTCAATGTTCACTCTGGGCATTCAGACACCGTCTGTGCTTCACTGTAGGCTAGGGGACCTCACATTCACTCCACAATGACTAATCTCATTCACCTACTACTTAGATGCACTGCTCTATGGTCGGCACCATCTTGGATCCTCGATATTTTTTTATTGTACAGAATTGATTTAGCTATTCTGGGCTTTTTGTTGTTCCATATGAAATTGAGACTAGCTCTTTCCAAGTCTATAAAAAATTGTGTTGGTATTTTGATAAGAATTGCATTGAATCTATATATTGCTTTTGGTAGGATGGCCATTTTTATTATGTTGATCCTACCTATCCATGAGCATGGGAGATCGTTCCATCTTCTAAAGGCCTCTTTCATTTCTTTCTTCAAGGGCTTGAAGTTCTTGTTGTACACGTCCTTTACTTGCTTGGTTAGAGTTACCCCCAGGTATTTTATGTTGTTTGTGGACATTGTGAAGGGGGTTGTTTCCCTTATTTCTTTCTCAGCCCATTTTTTTGTTGTATAAAGAAGGGCTTCTGATTTTTTTGAATTAATTTTGTATCCAGCCACTTTGCTGAAGGTGTTTATCAGCTGTAAGAGTTCTCTGGTGGAATTTTTGGGGTCGTTTATGTATACTATCATATCATCTGCAAATAGGGATAATTTGACTTCTTCGTTTCCGATGTTTATCCCCTTGATGTCCTTTAGTTGTCTTGTTGCTCTAGCAGGAACTTCAAGTACTATATTGAAGAGATATGGTGAAAGTGGACATCCTTGTCTTGTCCCTGAGTTTAGAGGAAATGCTTCAAGTTTCTCACCATTTATTTTGATGTTGGCCACTGGCCTGCTGTATATTGCCTTTATTATTTCTAGGTACGGCCCTTGTATGCCCGTTCTCTCCAGAACTTTTAGCATGAAGGGGTGTTGGATTTTGTCAAATGCTTTTTCTGCATCTAGCGAGATTATCATGTGGTTTTTTTCTTTCATCTTGTTTATATGGTGAATGATGTTGATAGATTTTCGTATGTTGAACCATCCCTGCATCCCTGGGATGAAGCCTACTTGATCATGGTGTATGATACTTTTGATGTGTTCTTGAATTCGGTTTGCTAGTATTTTATTAAGTATTTTTGCATCTATGTTCATGAGGGAGATTGGTCTGAAGTTCTCTTTCTTTGTTGGGTCTTTGTGTGGTTTAGGAATCAGGGTGATTGTGGCCTCATAGAATGAGTTTGGCAATGTTCTTTCAGATTCTATTTTGTGAAAGAGTTTGAAAAGTATTGGTGTTAGCTCTTCTTTGAAGGTCTGGTAGAATTCCGTGCTAAAGCCATCTGGCCCTGGGCTTTTTTTGGTTGGGAGATTTTTAATGACTGTTTCTATTTCCTTAGGGGTTATAGGGCTGTTTAATCTGTTTATCTGATCTTGATTTAGCTTTGGTAGGTGGAATCTATCAAGAAAATTGTCCATTTCACTTAAGTTTTCAAATTTGGTGGAGTATAGATTTTTAAAGTAGGATCCAAATATTCTCTGGATTTCCTCAATGTCTGTTGTTATTTCACCCTTTTCATTTCTGATTTTGTTGATTTGTGTTTTCTCCCTCTGTCTTTTAGTTAATTTGGCTAAGGGTCTGTCTATTTTGTTGATTTTCTGGAAGAACCAACTCTTGGTTTCATTGATTCTTCGTACAGTTCTTTTTGTTTCTAAGTTGTTGATTTCAGCCCTAAGTTTGATGATCTCCTGCCTTCTGCTCCTTTTGGGAGTGTTTGCTTCTTTTTTTTCCAATTGACCCAGTTTAGCTGTTAATTCGCTAATATGAGCTGTCACAATTTTCTTTTTGAAGGCACTTAATGCTATGTTCTTTCCTCGTAGCACAGCTTTCATTGTATCCCATAGGTTTGGGTATGTTGTGTCTTCATTTTCGTTGGATTTTAAGAAGTCTTTGATTTCCCTCTTTATTTCTTCCCTGACCCAGTGGTCCTCTAGTAAAGAGTTGTTCAATTTCCATGTGAGTGTAGACTTTCTGTTGATTCTTTTGCTATTGAAGTCCAGCTTTATTCCATGGTGGTCTGATAAGATACAAGGGGTTATTTCAATTTTCTTGTATCTGTTGAGGCTATCTTTGTGTCCAACTATATGGTCGATTTTGGAGAAGGTTCCGTGAGGTGCTGAGAAGAAGGTGTATTCTTTTGTGTTTGGGTGAAACGTTCTGTAGATATCTGTTAGGTCCATTTGGTTCATGATCTCTGTTAGACTCATTATTTCTCTGTTTGGCTTCTGTCTTGATGATCTGTCCATAGCTGTGAGTGGGGTGTTGAAGTCTCCCACTATTAAAGTGTTTGGATCAATGTGCCATTTAAGTTTTAGAGGCATTTCTTTTATAAATGTAGGTGCCTTTGTATTTGGGGCATAGATGTTCAATATTGAGATGACCTCTTGGTGTATATTTCCTTTAATGAGTATGTAATGCCCTTCTCTGTCTTTTTTTATTAACTTCAATTGGAAGTCTATTTTGTTTGTTATTAGGGTGGCTACTCCAGCTTGTTTCCTGGGTCCATTTGCTTGGAAGACCTCTTCCCAGCCCTTTACTCTGAGGTAGTGTTTATCTGCAATAGTGAGATGTGTTTCTTGTATACAGCAAAAAGATGGGTCTTGTTTACGGATCCAGTCTGTAAGTCTGCGTCTTTTTATTGGCGAGTTGAGTCCATTGATGTTGATGGATATTAGTGACCAGGGGTTGTTATTTCCCATTATTTCGGTATAGCTGGCTGTCTTGTGTTTCTCTTTTGTTTAGTTCCTGTGGAGGTTTCTATTTCCTCTGTTTTCTTGGGTGTAGTTATCTTCTCTGGGTTGGAATTTTCCTTCTAGGATCTTCTGTAGGGCTGGATTTGTGAGGAGATATTGTTTGAATTTGATTTTGTCATGGAATATCTTGTTTTCTCCTTCTATGTTGATAGAGAGTTTTTCTGGGTATAGTAGTCTGGCTGGGCACCTCTGTTCTCTCAGGGCTTGTAGGACATTCGTCCAGACCCTTCTAGCTTTTAAAGTTTCTGAGGAGAAGTCAGGTGTGATTCTGATGTGTCTGCCATTGTATGTGACTTGGCCTTTTTCTCTTACAGCTTTTAATATCCTTTCTTTGTTCTCTACATTTGGAGTTTCTATTATTATGTGGCGAGAGGAGTTTCTTTTCTGATCTAATCTGTGTGGTGTTTTGTAAGCCTCTTAGATTTTTACTGGCATCTCTTTCTTTAGGTTTGGGAAGTTTTCTTCTATGATTTTGTTGAAGATATTTCCTGGACCATGGAGTCGGGAGTCTTCTCTTTCCTCTATGCCTACAATTCTTAGCTTCCATCTTTTCATTGAGTCCTTGATTTCTTGGATGTTGTGGGTGAGAGATATTTTAGCCTTCTCATTTTCTTTGGATTTTGTACTGATTTCTTCCATCGAATCTTCCATGCCTGAGATCCTGTCTTCCATCTCTTGCATCCTATTTTTCATACTCACATCCGTAGTTCCTGTTCTCTTCTCTTGATTCTCCATTTCCTCTTTTAACTCTGACTGTATTTTCTTTATTGTTTCCATTTCTATTTTCATGTCTTGAATGGTAGTGTTCGTTTTGTACATTTCCTTCTCCAGTTTGCTTGTTTTTGTCTGGAGATCTTTCATTGCTTTATCGTTTTCCTGTTCAAGCTGGGTCACCTTGGCTTGGAGCTCTTTAATGATGTTATTCGTGTTGTTTTGACTTGTAGAATTGTGGCTTCTTTGAATTCCTTCATAGTTTTAAGTTCTTCTTGAAGGGACTTTATCACTTTCCATAATGTAGAATTGTCATTGTTTTTATGTGTTTCAGTTGTGGTGAGGTAGTTCAGGCTGGACGGAATAGTGTTGTTTTCTTTTGTTGGAGACATTTCGCTCTGTTTTTTTTTTTTTTTTGTCTCTGGCCTCTGGCCATGATGAATTTTTTTTTTTTTTTTTTTTTTTTTGCTGTCTTCTGGACTTAGGTCCAAAGGGTCACTGTGGCATAGGAGTTGCCTTACTCCACCCCTATAAGGAGAGTCATTCAGTCCTGCCTCCCAGGTGGGGACCTAATTAATTCAGGTGGCGGAGCTGTGCACAAGTAAGCTCTGATTCCCCGCTGGTAGGGCCCTTACTAGTACAAAAGTTCGATATAGGACAATTTCAAATATCTCACAGTTTACCCAGGGTTGGTTCCTGTAGGGGGTAAATCTGCAGTTCAGCTCCAATAGCCTTGCCGCTCCCCGAGGCTTGGAAGCTGGCCTGTGGCGTCACAGACTGGGATCTGAAGGCGGTTTGCAGTGGAGCTACTTCACTTCTAAGGGTTGCAACCTTTCCCAGACAATTGTATTGTCTGTGTGAGACCTGGGAGTGCCCAGCAGGGTGGGGATTATCTATACATGGTTTCTGAATCTGACCGCTGGGTATTAGGTTGGAACTTACCGGGTATTTCTCCTTTTGGGGGGATGGGTTATCCTTATTCCCAGGTCCAGAGGATTCCTAGCATGTCCAAGAGTTGGAAGGGGCGTCCTGCCCAGGCATCTTCCATGGTCCCTGTGTAGCAGGGTGAGATTTAGAATGGGTCATGCCCTTTGTACAGCGTCCTGCAACACTTGCCGCCTTGTGACTGTTGACCCTGAAATCAAAATACGTCCGCGCCGGCCGCTGCCATCTTGGATTCCCCCACAGTTATTTTCTAAGCTACTCAGAAATCAAGTTGCTAAGAGACAAGCAACATTTGCTTATCTAAATATAAGAGATAGATAGGTTATCTTCAAAAACTCAAGAGATCTGCAGAATATGGCATTCAAAGATGGTTTCTTAAGATTTTTTGATATCGAGACATGTCAGCTCCTGACAGCACCCCCTGCTCTACTCCAAGTAGAAGATGAGCATCGAAGAATCTCCAGTGGGAGATGGTTGAATTGGTGGTAAGACTATCTCTTGGCAGGAAAAACCCCTTGCTTCAACTGTAGACCGACTGCTGTCCAAAAAGGACAAAACTTGGAAGCAGGTAAGTCAACAGCTTAGCTCTGCCAAGACAGGGTAGGCAAGTCCTTCATAATTCCTGCTTTACAATCAATGTCTGTCAGAGAAACGGGGCCAAACAGCTGAAGATTGATGCTGTAATGTATGGAGAGAAAATGGGAACTGTCCAGGCAGCCACTGGTATGTCATTTCCTAGTTTTGGAAGCTGCGGGCCCTGCACTTCCTGTATAATCAGATATATTTATCCCTCTCAGGTCTCTGAGGTGGTTGAAGAATAGATAGCTAGAGTCTCATAGTTAAATTTTGAGTTGTTTAGGAATCAAGAGGGTGTTCTGGATCTAAGAAGATATTTTTAAAATTGTGAGGCAAGTTAGTATGAAAGCTGTGTTAGATATAGAACTTTAAACTCATGGAGATGGGTAGATAGTAGAATGTTAAAGTAAGGTGCCAAATACGTATGGACTGGACATTGGGAATGTATGCTAAGCCATATAACTCTTATAATTGTGGCCTATTTATTTCTGTTGTTTTGTATTGTATTTATAGTTATAAGAAAAAGAACCATTTTTTTGAACTGAAAGGGAGAGCTGTTGGGGGGAAAAAGAAATACTTTAAACTAAAAAAAATAAAAAAATAAAAAATAAATAAAAAAAAGAAGAGGATGGGGGGGTTGAGGGGGAGGAGGGTGGAAGGGTGGGACTGGAGGGGGATGAGATGTAACTTGAAGAAATAAACAATAAATTATGAAAAAACCAAAAAACCAACCAACAAACAAAAAAGCTAATATAAATTCTCCTTAAGTTATTTCATAGACTAGAAGAGTGAGAAAATTCTTCTAAACACTTTCTGTGAGACCAGTATCACCCTGGTCCCCACAGTAGAATAAGATATAAGAACTAAAATGAACCACAGACCATATATATGGAAATTGGTAAACATGTCACACCATAGAGTGGAACTAAAGGTGAAACCTGTACGTTCATCTCAACAGATGCAGAAAAGGAACCTGGTGAACCTGATAAAAGAAATACTGAGAGAATTAAGAATTGGAGGAACACACCCCAGGGTAACACATGCCATTTATGAATCCATCTACCAATATTTTACTGAATGGGTAAAAGCTGAATGTTTCCTGAGATCTGAAACAAGACAAGGATGCCCTATTTCACCACTTCATTCAATATAGTGTCAGAAACCCTAGCTCTCGGGGAAAAGATGTCAAATTGCCACTCCTGGTAGATGATATTTAGCGAGAAACCCCAAAATATCTTGAAAAACATAATCATACACAACATACATTTTCCAATCCTTCATTCTCTTCATGAGATTACACTATACCCCATCCATCTCTCTAAACTAGAATTTTTGTTAAGCAGACAAGTACATCAGCTTTGTGAGATAAGATGATTCAGCCTCTCTCAGGATGGTACCCACTTCAGAGTCTTTGCAATGTTTGATGGAGCATTTTTATACGCACAGCATTTAGAATTGTGTCTGGAGTTCAGAAACTGTTGTTGCCACCATTGCTGATAATTTTCCATTTGTTTTGTACACACACACACACACACACACACACACACACACACACACACACATGCGCACACACACACAGTCAGTTAAAATCATGAACTTCAAAGCCCTACCCCATCCACTTACCTTGGTCTAATCCTTTGTAATTTAGCAGTTGTCACGCCATCTTCTACATTTTGTTTCATTTCAGATAACATGAATCAAAATCTCAAGACAGAAACAAAGCCCCAGGAGCAGTCTCAGGAATGCACATGATTGAAAGGAGCCCCTCAGGCTAAGAACAAATCTAGCTTGTGTTCAACTAGTAACTCTTAGGCTTTGAGTAAATAATCTTTTCACAGAGAATAGTTTGTCCTCTTACTAAGAAATCCCGAGTAAGCCTAGTGCCACCTAGCATTGCATTCTTCTTCTTTGAAACCATCCCAAATGTAACATTTCTACCAACTGTTTGTTTACACTATGAGCCCCTTCCAGAACTGTTGTATTAAAGCTCACCGTGTGTAAACTCTCAACTTCATATACTGTCAACTTTTCCCCTGGAAACTGGGACTGACAGACTCAAATATCTGCAGGGATTGGGACAGTTTTATAAAGAGTGTAAGTGCATCATTTGAAGCACAAAATAGCAACAGATACACAGCCTTCAGCTCCAGGGCCAGACATGCATTAGGGATTCTAGGGATTATAGTACAATACAGGATTCAATAAACTGCAGGCTTAGGATGGCTAATGCCGTCTGTCAGCTTGATGGGATCTACAATCAAGTGAGAGGCATGCTTCTAGGTGGGTCTGTGGGGTCTTCTCCATGAAGGAGTAACTGAGATGAGAGATCTATTCTCAGAGCGGGCAACACCTTGCTGTAGTGGCCCAGGAATAGGGAAGTCCCAGGAGAAGATCTGTGATGATTTGCCTTCCTGCCTTTGCTTTTTGCCTGTGAGTGCATCTCTCTTGATGTTGCTTCAGCTTCCATTCTTCCCTGACACCCAATCCAGTTTATTCAGCCTTTCCATGTGGAATGAAGACTCGTGACTCCTTAGGAGTTCTCTGGACCTTCAACACCAGATTGGGACAGCTGACCCACACTGCTTTGTGGACTGAGCAGCTACAGGGTTCTAAGACTCTCAGAGTGTAGAGAGTCATCATCATTGGACTCCCTACCCTCTATTCTGTAAACCAGTGGTTCTCAGCCTGTGGGTTGAGACCCCTTTAGGTGTGAAATGACTTTTTCATGAGGGTCGAATATCAGATAGCTTGCATATCAGCTATTTACATTAAGATTCACAACAGTAGCAAAATTACAGTAGGAAGTAGCAATGGAAGTAATTTTATGGTTGGGGGGTCAGCACAACATGAGGAGTTGTATTAAAGGGTCGCAGCATTGGGAAGGCTGAGAACCACTACTGTAAACCAATATAATGATCCCCCATTTAATATATGGCAATTCCATTGGTACTGTTCCTTAGAGAACCCTAACACAGGGACCTACTCATCAATTCCAGCTATTTGATGTGTAGAAAATAGGCCTAAGGACACCAAAAATTCTGGATTTTAAAAAAGGAACTACAGATCTTGGAAATTAGTGTAAGTAATTTGAAAATTAGTGTGTTTCTCAGTCTTAACAAATGAATTCAAATGTAAAAATTTTTGTAGGAAGCCCATGTAGATATGATAGTGAGTACCTATTGGCAAATTCAACCTTTACGCTAGCAATTTCAACCCCTGCTGTAGCACTCTTGCAGGCTGTCAGATGTAATATTTTTATGGAAACATTTTTTCCTATTTACTTGGTGTGAGACAGGACAAATCTGTGACTGGCCTAGGGTAAGGTGTGACAGATTTGGGGTGGGGTTTGGCACAGATAGGACAGGATTCTCTTTTCTTCCAGAGCTAATCTACAGTGATTAATATTAAGTGAGTAAGTGATGGATTCAAAGCTGCCCGGATACTAAATAAAAGGAGTTTTAGGAATAACTGGAGGTTTCACCCAAATCACAGGGTAGGTTCTCCCATTGACCTTGAACATGGTCTCTTGTTCTCCACGACGACTAATTTTCTATTTGAGGAATCTGGTTAACAGAGAATGGCATTTCCCAAAGGCAAGATACATCAGCTGTAGAACATTAACAAGTGAGAGCCTGAGTTACGCCATGTTAAGTAGGGTTATTTGCTGAAGATCTTTTCTGAACCTGTGGCAGTTGCCACTATCTCTACCCAACTGTCATTCCTAAAAAAGTGACAGCCATGATAGTAAGCACATCTGTCACTTGCCAGATGCCAGATGTTGAGCTAAGTTTTTTGCATGTGTCTTCTAGCTTAATCCTCTTAAGTCTGTGTGGTAGGTACCAATGTTTTATATATGCCAGAGAAAGTAGGTCACACCACCACATCCTTTAGCAAGGCTCTGTCTCTGCGGTCTCTCTCCTCATAGTCTGTTCTGTGGCCTCAGTCCAACCTGGGCTCTGTCCACCTAGACTGCAATTTTTCTAGCATCTTTCAAAGTGTGGCAGTGTGCAACAGCTGAAGAGTGTTGAGATGCAATGCCAAGACAAAAGCCCTTTTCAGTTTACTGGGCTTTCCTTCTTACACAGAGTGTTTCCCACAAGTCATATGCCTCCTTTTAGGAGACTGTCTTTCAGAAGGCCCCACATATTCACCAAAGAACTTTAACTCCCATTACAAGGACACTTTCCCAGGGTAGTCTAACTCGAGTCAGAGGGAAGGCTCAGCCTAGGCTATTTCTCAAGTCCCTTTGACCTTTTTCCAGGCTCTTCCACCCATGTAAGGTCATGGGATTATGTTTCCAGGAGACACAGTTTTGAAAATGATGAACAGAGAGAATAAGACAGAAGAGAACGGAGAAGTGCATCTTCAGAGGGAATCACAGGGGAACACCATCACAGTAGTCCTGAGTATGAGAGAATCTGCCCTCATCTGGGTGATCAAATGTTCCATGCTCATGGATAGTATTCAGGATTTTAGGACATCTGCAATAATCTTTCTCCCACATCTAGTAAGGTTTATGTGCACATGGCATTGAGAGCATTTCAAGTATGGAAACAATTCTGACACACAGCACCCACTCAACAGTTCCTACGTTAGAGGAGTCTTACCTCACAGTGTAGTACACTAGTGCATTGGCACTGGCTTCTCTAGCCATTTTCTACGTCCAACCCTGAGCAGTTCAGAATTAATTTGAACAGGATATATAAATTCTCTTTGTATACTAGTTGTTTTATTAAAAAAAGTTTTATAACCCCCCCGTATAAATAGGTGAAATAGATAGCTATAGCATATGAAAAAAATGCTCACCCTTAATTAAAGAAATGGAAATGAGAACATAAATCAATACTTTCTTTTCTGCCTCACAAATTGGCACACTGAACATGTCATCGTATATGTGGGGGTTGGAAAGATCCTTTCACGCACTGTTGGAGGGAATGAAAACTATTACATCTTCGGAAAGCTTTTTAGAAGCCTCAGACAAAATCAATATGAAAATTGATGCATAGCTGAACACTCCCGGAAAACTGATGCTACCTTCAGCTATGTCTCCTTCCAATTGTCCCCCACAATTTGACCTGTGATTTGTTGACAATTCCTCTGAGAAAGAGTCTTTGGAGAAGGTCATAGGACCCTCACCTGAGTATCCAGCACTCCTCCTCCTAGATTAGTAGCCAATTACGCCCAAATTGTGGCCTGGGAACTAGGGGGACAGGCTAGAGTACGTAGGTTGGGCAATACTAGGTAGATGGGATTCCATTTACAAGGCTATGGCGAAACCATCATCTGTACTGGGCAAAGGCTTTCCAGTGTGACTGCTTTGGGGTCACCCATTCTCCTGTCAGTAGCCCTTCACCCAGAATCTGAGTAAGTCCAACAAACTCATTGGTTTCCCAGGGTTAACTGGGGTGAGCTTGTACTTTTCTTTGTCACTAGGACCTTAGGAGGAGGGAGGTAGACATTCATCTTCCCCAGGGAAAGACTTTTAGGGACAAAATACCCTTGAATCGTATAGTTTCACTCTTTCTATCCCTGGAGTCTTCTTTTTTTTTTTCTAGAAGAAAATCCTTAGTTTTCTTCTTTCTGCCAAGCCCTAGTCCACACAACTGTGTGCCTGTGTTGTATGTATATCCATGTAGATTTGGGTATGTGAGCAGAGGCCAAAGAATGTCTGAAGTCTTCCTTTATCATGGTCTGTTTTTGTTTTGTGGTTTTTTTTGTTTGTTTTTTGAGGCAAGATCTCTCCCTGAACCTAGAATTTGCATTTTCTTTTCATTTGGGCTGGACTCCAGCAATCCCCATCCACGTTCCTATCTGCACTCCACATTTGTAGGCTGGACTGCCTGCCTGTGTGGGTTGCTTGGCTTATAACATGGGTGTTGGGATCCTAACCCTCATGATGATGCTTGCACAGCAAATGCTCTTAACTCCTGAGTCACTTCTCCAGGCTTTATACATACGTTAAAAATGGTGATGATGATGGTGGTGTGTGTGTGTGTGTGTGTGTGTGTGTGTGTGTGTGTGTGTGTGCACTCATGCCTGTGTACATGTGGAGGTCAGTGGACAATTGTATAGAGTTCGCTTTCTCCTTCCATCTTTATATATGTTCTGGGGATAGCACTCAGCTCACCAGACTTGCACAGAAAGTCCCCTTTGTACACTAAGCCATGGCCTGCTCCCCTGCATCCTCTTTAAAGAAACTCCTCATACAATTCTGTTGCTATGCCTTATTAATATGATTTTCCTGGGCTGTTTGCTATCTCCATTCTTAAAGGATTATAACTTCTTACTGGTTCTTATGTAACTTCCAGTTCTTCTTGCTGTAGGAAACGCACAGATTGGCTTGGCATGAAGGCTTGTTATGGATGGGTGTGTGGTCTTAACCTGTGCCTGGACCAAGCAGAGGCTTCTGGAGCTGTGTGTAGATAATGTTTCTCAGGTCTCTTTGTCAGCAGATTAAAGGTTTTTTTTTGTTTGTTTGTTTGTTTTTTCTTTTGGTAGCATGGGTCCTTGTATGAAGACCATTCTGAGCAGAACTGAACTGCATTCATCTCTCTGTGAGTGAGAGATGGATATTTGGCAAGCCAGTAAGAGTACTGGTTATCTGCAAGTTTTTGTGCAGACCTGTTGTGAAATAGATCAGTGTCCACTTCTTCTACTGAGCCTTCCTTGTCTACTCTAACCCAATTGTCCTCTTTTAAGGTTGATGAAGAATGTTCTGTCCATAGTATAAGTCTTTGAACATGTATGCTTTTCTAATGTTGATTTCCAGTTATAGCAAGATGTCTTTTGCTGCTCTCTCAGATGTATGGCAAACTCCAAGAAGCACATGCCAACATCTTATTCCTTTTAAATTATTTTATCTAGTCTTAGAAATGTAGTAGGTACTGAATCAACACTTTTGCCTTTATTAGTATTTAATTAACACTGCTGCTAATACACCTACAAGCACTGAGGATGTCCAGTATGCAAAGCACAGCTGTTTTATCAAATGGCAAAAATGATAACCAGGGATGCCTGGGTTGGTAAGTGGCATCCACTTCCTTAGGAAGAGGTGCTTGGTTGCAGAAGGATTCACTTGCTAGGAGATTATTTCCCAGAGGCCTTCACCATGGCTACCTTCTATGTGGTTCATGTTTTCACTCCTGAAAAGCTCAGAAAAACCTTTAGAAGAGCACATATTCTCACAGTGGCTGCATTGCTGCTTAGGATCAAGAAGGGTTGGCCCCTCAGCCCTCACCAGCAGCAAGCACATTGATTCTCAGGCTGGAGCCAAAGAAAGTACTTGGTGTGATCAGGTCTCTCTTGAAGAGCTTACTGTTTAGGGGCCCGCTTGTGCCAAGTGAAGAAAACAGAGGTACGATGGCAGAAAAACAAAGGTCAGTTACTTTGTCAGAGGCGGCTGCTGTGTGCCTTGGAGCAACCATCAGTGGCCAGCCTTGCAGCTCAGAAACAACGTTTGTTTAAAGCTTCATGTAACTGTTGTATATGAAGTTCATTCTTAAATGCATTTAAGTCATCTACTTCCTTGGGCTCCAGGGTGTATGCTATATTTATATGGGAAGCCAAACTGATGCTCCTCTTTTACCCGGAAGGACGGGAGTTTTTCAAACCCATAAGCAGCTCCTGGCGACTTGCCCCAGGAGACCCCTCTGGCCTGTGATATGATTTGAGTGAGCCTTAGTGAGCGAGGAGGGGACCCACCCGTGGCAGTAAGATTGAATGGTGTTAATCTGAGAACTGCAGGTCTCTGGGATAAATATTTCACACAGGGCAAGCAAAGTGACAGAGCCGTGCATTTTCTATTTTTTGCGGAATAGCTCTAACAACTGTGACATCTGTATTCTTTTCTGAGCTATAATCTCATAATATTTTGATCCTTAGATAAACATCGTTGAATCATCACACAGTTACCCTTGCGAGATTTTCTGAAGCTAACAAGCCAAGACGTTGTGGATTGATGGTTGGCGGCAGCCAAGTTTGAACAGTTATTGTCACCCAGTGGTTCATGGAGTGTTTTAATATCTGGCAAGAGGAGGGAGTTCTGCCTTCTTCCTAGAGGGAAGGCACAGATATGGCTTATCTTCCTGACCCTAAAGGGGTTTGTGAGCAGCAGTGGGAAGCCATCACTGTCTCTTCATGTGTCAGGACCTATGCTCTGACAGATTAACAGCTGGGGACATTTTAAAATTAATTAATTTTATATCCTGATCACAGCTTCCCCTCCTTCCTCTCCTCCCAGTCCCTTCTTCTCAACCCTCTGCCCCATGCTCCCTTTCTTCTTAGAAAAGGGGAGTCCTCCCAAGGATATCAACCGGCCTTGGCATATCAAGTTGCAGGAGGACTAGGCACCTCTCCTATTGTGGCTAGGCAAGACAGAGCAGTTAGGGGAAAGGGATCCAAAGTCAGGCTACAGAGTCAGAGACGTCCCCTGTTCCTACAGTTAGGAGGTAAGACAGTTTTTTTCTTATCCTGGAGTTTTTCGCTCTTGAGCAGACAATCTCTAGCAAATTTTGAGTATTATAAGTTTCCAGAGCCACAAGGGGTCTCTAAACTTTTTGGCCCAACCGTTTATTTCCAATGGGTAATATGAGCCATTAAGCAAATTAAATTTACGGAAGGTATAAAAGCTGTGACTAAAATTTTTAAACACACTTTAGGTGAAGGAACTTTGAAAACAGAAAAAAAAAAAAAAAAGATCAAGCACCAATTTGTATTGATGTGACTGTTGAGATTCCCTGGGATGGCGGCAGAAACTGGCTCACGAGGGCAGAGTCCCTTACAGAAGAGAAGGGTGGATTTCCATGTTGGAGAATTAAACACACTCACGGACACTGACAGATTTGATCTTCATCTCTCCATGCAGATGGGGAGATGATCAATCTCCCAAGGGCCACCGTTTCCATCCTATGTGCACTGTTTTCTTCTTTCATGCTGATCTGTCTTCCTAGCCTTCTATGGAGCTGATTTTGATGACTGCAACTATTATTGGAATGGACACATCCTCTGCACAATGATAGAATTAAGATTCAAAATCATTTACCCCTGGGGTTCAGGGCTAGCTCAGTTGGTGGAGTGGTTGTCTTGCAGCTGGTTTCCATATGATCCTTCAAATGGTCCTTAGTGTTTGGTGTTCCTTCCTGTATTTATTTCCTTATTCCATCTTCCCTCCACCTCTCTGTTTAATCCTCCATTCTAGTTCCCCCCCCCCATATCTTCATAACTATGTTATATTTCCCCTACTCTAAGAGTTTTTCCCCCTTGCCTGGTCCCTTACTCTCTAGCTAACCTCTGTGGTTATATGGATAGTAGCATGTCCATTGAAGACTTAAAAGCTAACTGAATTACAATTTTTGGATGGTTTAGCAGTGATTACTTTATCTGTCTGCGTTTCTTTGTGACTGTCTGAAGCAAACAGCCTGGGTTGCTGGTGAGCATCAGATATTTGGGATTGGATGGGTCCCTGGGAGAGGGTGTGGAACATGCTGAACTCTTGCTATTCTCTCAAAGTAAGAGCTCATAGTGACACCAGAGACACTCCCATTTGGGAAGCTGAAAGCCAAACATGGTAGTTTCTGTTCTCTTCTTTCCTGACCAAATGCTTGACAGGTACAGTTTAAAGGAAGGACACTTTCCTTGCTTCATGGTTCAGAGCTAAAGCTCCATCATGATGGGGAAAACATGGTGGTTGGGGCTCTGTCCTAGGAGGAGGAAACTTGTGGTAGGGTATACCTTGTTACATCCTAGAGATGGACTGGAAGTAGAGGTGAGTCAGGAACTGGAGCTTGTATATATCCTTTAGGTCCCATCCTAGTGTCTACTTCCTCCAGTGAGCTTTTACCTCAAAGGGTTCCACAGCATCCACTCCACAGCAGCACCATCCAGAGACCAAGTTCAAACACATGAGCCCACAGAGGATCTTTCACAATTGAGCCACAACAACACGATTCTATTATCCTGCAGGAGAGTATCTGTACAGGGCATGTGCCTTCTGTGAAAGGGGATTTATTCGAGGGTTCTGTGCATTGCATGTCTCTCTCAGTCTTTGCAAATATGTGATGTATCCTCTTTGGAGGCACATATGGGATTTTTAGGTGTTATCAAAGGTAATGACCATTGGATGCTTCACACTTATGTAGTACAGGTGATCACGACCCTCAAAGGATATTTCTCAAACAGTGAGGCCAAGCTTTCTAATCATTAGGACAAAGTGAGTGTCAGATGAGATGCAACGCTCCTGGGAGCCAGAAGTGGTTAAATGTTGATCACTTAGAAAATATTTTAGTACCTGTTAGGTTTTAAAAGATCCTGTTGTTGCATGCTGGAAATCTTCAGTTATGTTTTAAACCTACACAGCCCCCTTTACGGTTTTAGACATTAAAAAAATCATAATTAAATCCATCAGAGAATTTTTTGTGTATTGGAATGGACTGTAGAACACTGTATGCTGTTATTCTGTAACACACTTTTCTTTTTTTGTGTCAAAGTACAGACTTCAAAGGCTGAAAATATGCCCCTAGCTTGATTCGTGTGGATTTTATAGATGTCAGGATTATTCATGAAAGAACCAGGGAGTATGACAAAGACTTTTATAAGGATGTGGGATTTATACCAAATCTGCCACCAGATGCCATCTTTCTATGTCCCGGTCACCGGACTGTTTTGTAATATTCCCTGGAGCAAATTCTTGTGAATCATCTGATTTAGGAGCTCACCCTCCTTTTTCCCTCTCTGTCCTCCAAAGTTACCCTCTCCTCCTTTGCATGGCCTCCTGAGGCCTGCTTTCTGTGGGTCTTAAATATGAAGTGGAATCCCTATGAGGATGCGAATTTGATATTGCCAGATGTTGACGTCTTCCATTTGTATGACATGTAAAGAAAATAAGAATCATGGCTTCTGCTTGCAGCTGATGTGATGAACCACGGCCGTAAGTGAGGTTGCTGTGGCTCTTCACCTGGAAATACAGAAGGAGAGATCCACAAGACAGGCAGATTTCCTCAGGGTGATTTACTTCTGTTTAAACTCCCTGACGTTGCATCCAGCAGGAATCACAAAGGAAGTAGGCTACGAGGGCATGTCACATTGCAGAAGCTGTGTGCATCCTTAGAATAAATTGCAATAAATTTTATCAGCAAGTATGCTGGCTATTGTAGCTAAAGAAACGTGGAGAGAGCAAGTACCTCAGAAAAAGCGTAGGATCAATGACATGGAACCAGTGCCTCTCTTAGAGAAGTGTGTGCTACTCTTCAACACATGATCTGAGACACATTTACTTCCAGCTTCAGTCTTCAAAGTATGGATAATAGTCTGATTGGCATTTTTCCCATTGTCAAGACTAAATGGGAAAAGATACAGAGAGTGAATGAATCAGTAAGATAGTTGCCATTTGGTCTGGGTCAGCCCTTTCTCTGTTATAGGGATCTGCTTTTGGCCAACCTCATGGGAATCAGCATGGTGTTAGAGAGAACCTGGCCCAGTTGGCAGGCCTGGCCTTTCTTGCTCTTTGCTGAAGTGCTGTGTGGCGGTCAGCTAATCAGGTGTCTTCTCTGGATGCAAGTTAGGTTGTGTCTAACTTTAGGCAGAATGAAACATACCAAAAGTTAGAATTCTCCGACTCTTTTCCAATCCAAAAGCCTGACTGTATGTAGCCCAGCATCATTCTGTAAAAGACAAGTAGGTATACAGTCTTTCTGATTAAATACCAAAAACTGCACACTTTGTTGTAAGCCATGTATCAACCAAAGCAACTAGAATAGGGTTCCTTATGCTTAACACACATTTGCCTCTGCTGGGGAATTCTGGGGAATCATTACTATGTGGGTCCAGATTGAACAAGCCCTTCATTCTGGGGCTTGGTATTCTGTGTTTCTAACCAGCTCCCTGATCCTGTATGAATGAAGAAAGGGTACATGTCTTCCTTGTTTGACCTCTTTGCTTGATGGTAAAGATTCAGCAGCCCCTTTCCTCTTTATACACACAAAGGAAATGAAATAGTCACCTGATACAGATACTTTTCTCCTATGTTCATTTTATTTGCCACAGTCGAGATGTGAAAGAATCTATAAACCCATCAGTGGGTGTGTCTTAGTCACTGTTCTTTTGCTGTGAAGAGACAGCAAGGCAAGTCTTATTAAAGAAAACATTTAACTGGGGCTTGTTTATAGTTTCAGAAGTTTAGTCCATTATCATTATGGTAGGGAGCATGGTGGCATGCAGGCAGGTGCTGGAGTAGTAGCTGAGAGCTACATCTTGATCTGGAGGTAGAGAAAGACAGACTGGCTCTGGCATGAGCTTTTGAAACCTCGAAGTCCACCCCCAGTGACGCACTTCCTCCATCAAGGCCACACCTCCTAATCCTTCTGATCCTTTCAAGCAGTTCCACTCCTTGTTGGCTAAGCATTCAAATATATGAGACTATTGGGGCCATTCCTATCCAAGACTGCTGCAGGGTGAATGGACAAAAAAAGATTGTGAATACACACAATGGATACTATTCAACCTTTGAGTAAAGGAGACTCGGTTGTTTGTGAAAATATGAATGAACTTAGAGGGCATCACAGTAAATGAAACTACCAGACACAGAATGGCCTGACCTGATCATCTGGACAAGATGTGTGTCTTCAGGAAGGGAGGGAGAAGAGAGGGAGCAGCAGCAGCCATGTAAGGAGCCAGGGTGAGAGGAGCAGGGACTGATGGGTGGGGCAGAAGAAATCCAAAGAAATCCAAAGATGAGGCTCAAAGGGCACAAAGGTACAGTTAGATGAATCTGGAGATCTAATTCACAACACAAGGGCTTAATGTACATTTAGGATTGGGAAGATAGTTCTCTGACTTCCATATGCATTTGCACACACACACACACACACACACACACACACACACACACACACGCACACACACAGACCTCTCTCCCCTACCCCGGGGGTAGATCTTAGCTACTTGTACCACGCATACACAAAGGCACCTATGTGAGACACTACATTGCTAACTTTCCTGAACTAGGAAATTTTTTCATGTGGTATGTAGACATTGAAACACTTTGCCATACCTCCCAAATAACACCATTAAAAAAGGTCTTCATCGTGTGAATTTCAATGTGAACTCTCCCCTATTCATATCAGTTTGGTGAAGATGGCTTAAAAAAAATAAAGGGCAAATAAATTAAGTAATCCAAAAGGGCAAGACTATAGTACAATTCTTCATAGAGATTCAAGAGCAAAATGGGCAGTTAATCCTGAGGCTTTCAAGACTCAAGTCTGATGGTGTCTGATGGACCCATACTAGAGCCAAGGTCTCTGTCATCTCCCCTTTGTGTCTTGACCAAAGTATCTGTGTGCAAAGCATGTACAGATGCTCCAAATGTAAATGACGCTAGAGCCATGAGACCAGAACAATTGACGTCTCATGCATTGCTCACTGAGAATATTTCCAGCTGCCAGTTTCAACTTCAGCAAATTGTACGACCAGACTTTGTTCTAAAACTCACATTTTAGTTAAGAACCATGGATAATTTTGCCTTAGAAAGAACTTTGCACAGAACCTATTCTCTTTAAACTGTCAGTGTAAGTTGTGAAGAGGAAAAAGGGCCCAGGGATAAAATGAAATGAAACTTCTGATAACTCCACCTGTCAAGTTTTCAAGGGATCATGGTGACCCAGCGTGACATGGATGTGAAGAATGTGACTTCTCACGGCACCTTAGCAGGAGACAGATGTCCATCTCTTTCAGGTCAGGGAGTTCTTTTTTATGTCTCTGAGGTTTAGGCATGTTTGATGATGGGCACAGAGAATGCATGTTGATCAGCAGAAGCAGGAATTGCTTTCACTCACGGTTGATCTTCATTCTCCACTTTGAAGTCTCCGAGGGAGGAAAGAATGTGAAACCCAGTATGGAGAAAGATGCTCATGTTTTCTGTCAGTGAAGGCCTGTGGGTTGAGAACTGGCCCAAACTCTTTTTTTTCCCCCCTCAGACATATGAAACTTTCAAGTGAAAACTTAAGTGAGAAAAACAAGTGGGGCATTTTGTTCTCGCTAGAATTCTAAATGTCTGTAGCAATGCAATGTTTGTGGGGAAATATCAGGAGAAAAAGTCCTGAGGTAGGTTATAGGAAATAGTTATATAAAATGCTTATAGTAGATTTGTACAAATTTGTACAAATGTGCTTTATGAATATATCATATATACTTAGAAAAACAGGCAATATTCCTTAAATGTAAGCAATTGGGTTTTGTTTTGCACACAGAATTTTATTTTAAAAAGCAATCTCTTTTTACATTTTATGTAACTTAGAATTTTTTTGTGACACAAATATTCACTGGGCCAGGGGGGTTGGATATTTTGATATTTGCTTTCCTTAATGTATTTATTTTTTTCTTTTGGGAAATCTGTTAGTTACTGCTGATGGGACAGTGATCTGAGTTAGTTCTTTGCTTTGGAGCTCTAAAGTCATGTTTTGCAAAGGTTATTACTCAGCCTTAGCGTTAAAATCCATAGATTACAGAGTCTAGATGTATTCAGCTAATACACTGGTTTTTGACGCTACAATATTTCAGAACTTAGTGGCCAATATCTTTTAAGTGAAATTAATTTTTTATGTATGTGGGTTCTTTTCCTGCATGTATGTCTGTTCACCACATGTGTGTCTGGTGCCTGTGGAGTCAGAGGATGTGTCTGATCACATGGAACTGGAGTTACAGATGGTTGTGAGACCCCATGTGGTTGCTGGGAATCTAACCTGGGTTCTCTGGAAGAATAGCTCGTGCTCTTAATCATTGAACCATCTCTCCACCCTCAGTGGCTAATATTTTAATGAGAAAAGATTAGTTTTGTTTTGTCTTCCTTCCTCCCTCCTCCCTCTCCCTTTTCCCTTTTCCCCTTCCCCCTTCCCTTCCCTCCCCTTCCTTCCCCTCCCCTCCCTCCCTCCCCTTCCTCCCTTCCTTCCTTCTTTCCTTCATAGCTTGATGGGGGCACTGTTGAATGGGCAGTTGTAAGATGAGGAAGTATTTTCATCCATTTCAGGTTCACTACAGAATCCATTGTTTTGGACATATCTATGGTGTCTTAAGGATTTTCTGTAACTTCTCATCTAGTTACAGAATCTTGTCTTGTTCTATTGTAAGGCAGCAGAGGATCACTAGTGAAAGAAAGTCATCATACTTTCCACAAAACAATTCCATGGACGGTCTAACACCTAACCATGGCTTCTCTGCAAGATTCCATGCTAGGTGCCATGAATGTCAAGATGAATCAGACTTGGTTCTCTCGCATCAGCAAAAGACTTCTTACTCTCTCTGCATGTGTTTTAATTTGAGCATTTTAATGTTACAGCTAATCCTTAAAATTAGTGGATTCTCACATTTCTCCATGGAGATAAACTTGACTTAAGCCATGCAATTAGTCAATCTCTCACTGGAGTATTACTCATTCTTTTCCTGGTGCTCCAGTTCAGTTCTACCAGTTAAAATGTTAAAAAATAAAAACAAGACCCCCCAAAACCAAAAACCCGTATGTAATGATTCTGTCCTCTTTTTTTTATGCCATAACTCAATTAACAGCCTATGTGCTAAATATAGAGAGCAGACAATTTTTTTTCTACATTTTACTTCTCACACGCCTGAATTCACATGTAAAGATTCCAATAAGATTCAACTAAAGGTAAAAGAAACCCAACTCTGTGTGAATGGTAGGCTGCAGGGCACTGTGTCTCATGACACTGTTACAATCTACTCCCATTGTTCTTCAAAACCCAAGCCATGTGGGAATCCTTGGCTTCTTCCCACATGGAAGCCATTACTGGGGTTGAGTGGCTGCAGCTGTTGTGTTTAGCCCCAATCCCTCCACTCAGCCGGTCATATCACCAACCCAGCAAAACCCTGGAGTCTGTGATTCTCTTAGTGCCCAAAACTATTAGTTCAGAGCAGTTTTGTCACGATGTCAGTTACTTCTCTGTTGCTCTGATGCAGCACCATGACCAGAAGCAAGTTATAGAAGAAGTTGCCATTCCAGAGGGAGAGTCCAAAATGGCTGCAGAAGCATGGTAGCAAGTGGTTGGAACTGGAAGCCGAGAGCTCATTTCTCCACCCGCATTCAGGCAGCAAAGCATGCAAACTCAAAGTGGGGCAAGGCTACGGAAGCCTACCCCCAGTGACATACTTCCTCCGGCAAGGTTGTACCATCTCTCTAAACAGTGCCACCACCTGGGGACAAAGTATTCAAATACCTGAGCCTGTGAGGGGCACCTCTCACTCAAACTACTACAGCGATCTTCTCAGGTAGGGAGCAGGGACACTGAAATGACAGGAAGTGCAACTATTATGGGATCTCTGTGGCCTTTGCAGGGAAGATCACATTATTGCAATCCCACCTGTAGAAGCATGTTGTATGAATACAAAGCGATGGAGACAGAAAATTTTCCCTTGATCTGTTGCGTGACCTTTTGCTATCCATGGTTGACCTCTGCTGCTGCCTAGGCTGCTGGGTCCCTTTTGGATCAGGATTGCAAATTGCACATTTGATTACAGATGAAGGCCCTTTAGTTATTCTTTCCAAAACTGGTCCCCTTAGAACATTAGGATCTCAAGAGAAGAGATTTCTGTGGTTAAATATTTGAGTGAACTCTGGATATACCACCTTTCCATGACCAATCCTCAAAGGCCCAGCATGAAGGAGTTTATTTCGGTTTGTTGTTTCTCAAATAACATTGGTTTGGAAACTTCACCTTGTAAGCTCAGCCTATGCACACGAGGTTACATATCTAGTGGATGCCCTGGAGGATCATGGGATGGACTCAGGATGCTACTTGTCTGTTATTCTGGCTGTTGATTGATGGGTGGTAGAAGACAGTTGGGATGAAAGGTGATTGGATGGCAGACTTATCATTTATGGAGCTTTTAAAAGTTGAAGTTACAGAGAGAAAAATCTTGTTTTCAGTGGGCTATTGATACCCTGGGGTTGGATGTGAAGTCCCTGCAGATGTATAAACTAGCACGAAGTGGCTCATTTCTCAAGTACCCACATTGGAGATCAAAGACTTTTCTTTTTTCTTTCTTTCTTTTTTTTTTTTCTTTTTAGCTCTTTAAAGGTAGAGGACCTGTCTTCTCAGTCTTCAGTGAGTGACCTAGTTTTCTGTACAGAGGCCATTCAAGGAAAGCATTTCTTTGGGAATCAGTTTGTTTCAGTAGAGGAAAGAGACAGAAAAATACACCGAGTTAGAATGTCACCAGAGAAGAGTGGTTCCTGGAGGCACATGTGTTGTTTTCCACGGGTGTGCATCATGAGAACTAGCTGGCCAATAACAGAAATGATTATTTTTCTTCTTGGAAAAACTCACAAAACCCCTCAAGAAACAACAGAAAATTAGCTTGCTGTAATCGCTTAGTCTGGTTGAAACTTTTCCTTCTCAGTATGCACAGTGGAAGTGAGTTCAGGCCCGGCTTTCTCCACTTAATGCAACACAAACCTACCACAATAGGGCTGGGAAGATGCTCAGTGGGTAAGAATGCTTTCTCTGCAAGCATGAGGATCTGAGTTTAAATCTCCATCACTCCCAGAAAAGGCTGGGCATGGCTGTGCACCTGTAACCCCAGGGCTGTCCAAGATGGAGACGGGAGAATGGCTGGCCGGGCTTGTTGGCTGCTAGCCTAGCTCCAAGTTCAGTAAGAGACAGAATAAGGGAATAAGTGGAGAGAGTGATGGAGCAGAACACTCAGTGTCATCCTCTGGCCTCTGTTTGTGTGCAGGTATGCGGGTCTGCACACATACACACACCTCTTCGTAAACACTTTTAGAGTCTGTCACATTATATACTTTAAATCTAGTATAAGTTTTTAAGTTGTCACTTGTGTTATGAAGTTAAAAGATGCACCTATTTTGGGCAAGAATTCATTCTTTGTCTCTGTCCCAAGGTCTAAACAATGCCCTGCCTAAGTGTCCAACCCACCTGGAACAGAGTCCGCTGTCTGGGCAGTGGCTCAGTGCTCCTCACCTCCAGCCTCTGTTGCTCACACCCTACCACACACCTCCAAGGAGGGTTTCTGGAGAGACTGTCATTTGATGGTTATTGATCTCATGGATAATTTAGCCTGCAGCCAGGGCAGTCACAGTGAGAAAATTGCTGTCAAAATGGAGCGTGTCCCTGGAGCGCTCGCTGTCTAGTCTGTGAGCCCTCAGGGACTCACACAGGGCACAGGCAGGGAGGTCACACTGTTGTCCTCTCAGTAGAAAACGAAAGGGGAACAAATGACCCTGGAGAAATTACCACTCTTAATTGCTGCAAAATGGACAAAGTGCCTTTTGTCACAGTGTGATCAAACAACTGAAAACCATCCATTTAGTTCATAAATGAGGCAAAGGAAGATGGACGTTCCATTTCTCAGGTAATAAGCTCAGAACTCAGATTGCTTTCAGAGGGTTGAGGATGGGAGGGGCAGAGGAGGGGGCCTAATGCCTCTGCTGGCCTTCACAGTGGTCACCCCTCCTCTCCTCTCAGCATTGCGTGTCCCTCCTCCCAAATGGATCACAGTCCTGAAATGCATGGTCACTTTCTCAGCTCTCTCCTTAAAACTCACTGCTCTATTGAGCAGGCACCTAGGAGCTGTTCGATTTATTCTTGCAGAAATGAACATCATATAGGAGTCTACAATCTCGTTAGTATTCCTGCTAAGCTGGCACAGGACCCTGGTGTAGCTCATGGACTGGCGAACACTCATCTGCAGTGTGGGAAAAGTCAGGAGTAGAAGATGCATGTGTGTTTGCATTGGTAGATAGCAGAAGGCACGTTAGTCAGTGAGAAGAACTAGTCAGTCCAGTGGCTCAGCGGGTAAAGGTAGCTGCCCTCAAGCCTGACAACCTGGGTTTGATCCCCAGGGATCCACATGGTGGAAGGAGAGAAGTGACACCTGCAAGTTGTCCTCTGACCTCCACAAGGGTGCTGTGAAGTGCATACATTCTCCCACCCAAAACAAGTAAGTGAACATAATACATTAAAACAAAAAGAACAGATCATGAATGATAAGAAAACACACGCTTGCGCATGCATACTAGTCACAGAATTAATTTAGAAACTGCATGGGAAAGATGTTGTTTGATCACAACTTCCATGAAAAAGTCTATTTAGATATAGTGTGATTTCTGTTGATGGAAGTATAATTTCTCAGGTAAGTGACAATCAGCTCCCATCTGTCTTGATAGGTTTCATCCTGGCCACAAGCTTTATTTGAAATTTCAGCAAGCTGAAATGTGCCAGGTGAAAGAGCCGGAAAGCCAGATGGATTGATAATGGCTAAAGGATCTGGAGAAATGTGTGCAGAATAAATAAGGAGAGACTGAATAGGGTTGAGACTGGGTTTCCAGAGTAAGACTGTGCAATGGACACAACCTGACAGCTGGAAATGCAAGCCACATGTCACTTAAGCATTCTAGTGGCCCATTGAACAAAGTAAAAAAAAAAAAAAAAAAGCGAAGGCCAAATAATATGATCTATTCAGTTTGATATATGCAAAACATTTCATTTTGTAAACACTGAAACATGAATGAGGCATTTTGCAACCTCCGTAGCTGTGAAAACATCCCAGCTCTTGTGTGTATGACCCTGGTGCTGCAATTCTGACATCCACATTCTACAGACTCAGCAGCTGGCTACTGCTCTATTGGAAAATGTCACTGGCTGTTGTCACACAGAAAGTAAATTTGTCTTTTTTTTTTTCTGAAGATCTGTCATAGAAGAGATGACACTGAAGGATTAAAGCAGAGGGTTTTAGCCACAGATTTGAGTTAATTTTCTATGTGTTCACTAGACTGAGAAACAAATGGCTCACAATGTGACACTGAACTTCATCTTACTGGATTTACTGAAGCAAGGGCTGGATGATCTTCGCTTAAGGAAATGGCAGAGGAGATTCCTGGAATGGACAGAGTATTAGTAAAGATGATCTTAAAATATGAGGTTCCTAGATTATAAAAGGAACATATACAAAAGAGTAATTCATTCACTGTGGAGAGAGCTTGTTAGAGTAATAACAAGTTCAAAAGAGAACTCAAGAAGGCCAGATGCTCATCACCCCATTAAGAATGCTGAAATAAATTCACAAATGGGTGGATTGTTGGCCACTGTCCAAGAAGTGAAGACTACAATGCAATCAACCAGCAGAAGCTGCATTGTTTTTAGATTTCTATAGGCATAATGCTATTGTGCATGGTGTAAAGATTCTCAGTTGCTCATTTCTGTGCCCCCATGTCTAGTTGCAATCCTTGTTCTGAGAATCTCCTTCCTCAATGTTGTGTGAACATTGCTCCCCAATTGTTCCCTGATATGTCAATAAAGAAGCTTAACAGCCAATGACTGAGTAGGGGAGAGAATAGGGCTGGACATCTTGCCAGCCACAGGAGGTGGGAGAGAGAGGCAGTGGGGATTCAGCCAGGAGGAGAGGTCCAGGAGACATCATGAGAAAACAGCTGGAGCAGAGAAAGCCACAAAATGCAAGTATCTCAGGGATTTTGATTGGGAGGTAGAGGATTAAACTACATTATTACTACTCAATTGTTGTTCCTTAAAGCTGCCAAATAAATATAATAGTCCAGTTTCAATTATTTGGGAGCTAGCCAGGTTGAGAGAAAACTGCTGCATTTTAAAATTTGTACTAGCAGCTGTCTATTAGTTTTCTTCTACAGAGATGTAAAATAGCCAAGTTTACAAAGGAAGCAGAGAACAGAGACTGAACAGTTATTCAGAGCAATCATTAGCTCCCACAACTTTTTAAAATGAACAGCATGGGGGTGATAATAGCCTGACTGGGATGCTGTCAGGGTTCAGAGTGACCTGCTTATGCCTGCTCTGTGGTGACAATTCAGGGATTAATCAAGAAAGCCTGGATAAACCATATCCTCATGCAGATTAAAAGTCCCCATGACTGTGAGTTCTCCCAAGTCACAAGGTCAAGCAGGAGGAGAGGGAGTAGGAACACGGTTCTTCTAAAGCACAGAGCAGCAAAGTGAGTAGAAAACAAGTTAGGGGATTCTGAGGAAAATCAAGAAATTCTAATCGGTGTTTGGACACGGTGAAGATACATGTTGACCCCTCTTCAGTTATAGTGAAGCAGATGTAGAAACATATAGGACCTCACTAACAATACTTATGTAGAAATCGTTGCTGTGATATCCTTATTAGTTAGGGTGGCAGGAAATTTATGTGTGGACATGTTTTTCCCGGGAATTGTAACAGCACTGGATGCCCTGGTTTAAATGCAAAGTCTCCTTTGTTGGGATTCACTTTGCTTCAGCTTTACTGGAATTTTGCGGGGGAAGATAGTGCTTCTGCAGACAATTGGTGACAAGGAGCGCTCATTCCTCATTAGCTCTTTAATTGTGTCTTTTAATGAGATTTAAAATGCACCCAGGAAAGCCATTTTAAAGAAGGATTTGGCTTCTGAATCTTAGTCTTATATTTGAAATCTTGCAATGGAGCACAGAGAAGGGGCTGGAATATGTGTCTAATTAGGATCATTAGGGCTGTTATTTCTATCTTCGCAACATGTGCCATTGGTGATGGAACAAATGGTACCTCCTTGTGCTCTTCCTCCCATGGGAATACCTCCCCTAAAAAGGGTTTACACAGCCTCAAACCAAACAAAATACAACACTGGCTGCTCAGACCTCCTACAGTGTAACTGTGTTGTACAGTGGGAAGGGCTGCTGACTTCATTGCAATTTCAGGGTGTTTATTCAGGACCTGCCACAGGCTCCACATCGCTGTTTGTACTCACTGCATTTTTCACATTCCACATTCAATTTTATTTTACTGTTAGTAAAATTTTTACTAACAATTTACTAACAGTAAATGTTACTGTTATTTTGGTTTGAAACACCGACCTTCCCCTCTTAGGTGAGCTAACTGGTTCTCAAAGAGGTGGTCACTGTATACCTTGTTATGTGGTACCTGAATTGTCTCATTTCCACTTAAAAGCACTAATGGCTTTGTATTGGATTTGCAGTGAAAGCCAGACTCCTTTCCTAAAGTGAGCCATTTCATCTTTATCTTTGCTTTTCTGTGCTCCAGTCATGCCATTCTCATTTGGGTCTCGTAAGATAAGTGCTTTTTTAACATAGCAATTTTGCACTGGAATATTCTTCCTTGTTCTTTGGATGTCTGTCTGCTTCTTTGTGTTTCTGTCTCAGTCTAAAATGCACGTTCTCCAGGGAAGAGTCCCCGACTCACTCACCTGATGTGATCTATTTATGTCCTATCCTGTCTCTCAGCCCTTTATTAATATATGTCTTTTATTGTTTTTTATATTTTATGAGTAAATCATCTGTATCTATCTAGAGTTTTTAAAACTTGATTCCTGTCTCACAGCTGGAATTGATGGAATCAAATTGTGTCTGTTTGGTTCCCTCCTCTATTGATTAATATCCAGGAAGGTCCCGGAACACACTAGATTCTTCAGAAATATATTTGAAGATCAAATTTGATTTCATATGAGCCCAGAGTAAGTTATCAGCTCTTTTGGTGGCATGATATGAGTGGGTGCTGGGGTCAGAGTGTAGATCTTCATCAGAACTGCCTCAATGTTATTAAAGAAGGCAGCCATACTGTACATCTTAATGGGCATGAGGGAAGTAGAATCCAACACATACATATAAGCAAAAATGTACACATATTCAAAGGCACACATCCTCAGATGCACACATTTCTTATATGCACATGACACACTCATATACGCACTCACATGTACACACTACATGCACACATACAAACATATATATACATATATATACACAGACTCACACCCACAGTCACACATTCACACACATACAGGCACCCCCACTTGCATATGCACACTCGCATGTACACACATACTCAAATGTATATTCCCCAAGCTCACACATGTGCACATTCATGCACACTCCCATATATACAACCCTTCATATACACTCACATAGACACACACACACCAACACAGAGGTAATAATAAGTGTGGATATGACCCGTATTGCCCACTCCATATCCATCTCTGTTCCAGTAGCAACTACTGCCTGGAGATGCCAGATTTAGCTTGGTACAGTGAAAATACAAGCAGCATGTAGGATACAGAGAGTTTTAAAGCAGTGTTAATTTTTTTTGAAAGAACAAAGGTTCACAATAAAGTTAAGAAGAAATCAGAGAGTTTTCCAGTGTAACTTCCCTTCCTCTGTGCGGCAGCAGCAGCTTCCTGGTCTGTCAGTGCCCCCATCAGAGTGGTTCATTTGTGACAATTAATGAACCTACACTTGGCATGCTATTGTCATTACCATCCTAGTGTGCATAACAGCTCTAGCTCTTGGTGGACATTCTGTGGATTTTGGCAAATGCTCAATGACATGTATCAATCCTTAGAGAACCACAGAGGATAATTTCATTGCCCTAAAACCTCTCCGGGTCCTTTTTGCATTCCAAAAGAGAAAACTTAAAACTTCTACAAGTCATTGAGAATTTCAATTAATATAAGTAAGTAACTGAGGGAGTGTGACTCTTAGCAACCATGTAATGTGGTTTGCTCAGACTAGGCTGGTTCGGTAATGTGAAGGTATTGAGACAGTTTTTTTTGGTGACCTGCCTTTTGAGTGATTGTTTGCTTAGAAAGTCTGCAGAGGAGGAGGTGCCCACTGTGGGAGCAGATTCACTTTCCATCATGGTATGTACAAGTCTAGGCTGATCCCTCCCCTCTTCTCCTATAGTGGAGCTGTCTTCTCTGTAAGGTATGGTGAAAGATGTCTAGATACACTATAGTGTGACCAGAAGGGGAAAGTCATCCATTGTGGAGTGGGTATTCTTGTTATCTAGGAAGAGCATTAAAACAGCTAGTGGTTAGAAAAAATGGCTGAACTTAGTGTGGAAACCTCGAGAAACCATACAAAACAATCAGACACCACTAGAACACATGTCAGACAGAAGAAAGGACAAGAATGTTGGTGGTGACGAAGTGCAACAGATGAAATGAAGTGAACGAAGAAAGAAGAATGAGACACGAAGGATTGCATCAACAGAGGTGCCAGATGGAGACAACTTTGTCCAGAGGAACAACACGAACTAGGAAAAACTTACCTCAATGTGAGCATTGCAGTAAATGCTATGTGCTTTTTAGGCTGAGGCAACTGTTGGGTTGACATGTCCCTAATAGCTAAAAGATGATAGTACTAAATAATAATTTTTCCATCACTAACTACCAAGGCATGGGTATAAAAGTTTTGACTCTCATGGACTTGTATTTAGTCATTGATAACATGTCTTCTTAGTATTTGCTAAAGCTGTTTCCTGAAAAAAAATAATAAATAACATTTTTAGGTTGTTTAAGAACATCATGTTATTTCAAGCACAGATGTCGAAATTTCTATTAATTCTTTGAAAAAATTTATAACCTATAAATTAATGTGTAGACACTGAATCTAGAGGTTAACTTATGCCAAGATAATGTGACACATGTGATTAGAGCCCTAAATTGAGTGATTAATTATAGCTTGAGTTATGATAGTTAACAGTTTAAGAGAAACAAAGAGCATTTGGAGCCTAAACAGTACTTTTTGTTTTTTCAGTGAATTAGACAAAAGTGGCAAATGATTTCTATTTAAGCTTATGTGATTGTTTGACTGTGAATTCTGGCTGACTGATTCACACTTAAATGGGCTCTATCTTGCTCTAATTAATTATAGGCACACAGGCATGCTTTCTCCATACTCTAGGCTTCTCTTAGTTCTCGTGTTAGCCTTGGAAATACTCTGCTGGCTTTAGGCATCGAGACAGAGTGTAGGCAGATGAATCCAGCTGTTCACTCTGTGAGATCTGGTGGGTCATGTCTGTAAGGCTGTGAGGTTTGTCATTGGCAAGGAAATAACTGTGTGAAATATGTAGAATTGTGTGTACATATTATATTATATATAATATATGTTAAAGTGTTATACATTGTAATTAGATTATATATGCTGTTTATATTATATATTATATGTTATATTATATATATTAAAACATGTGGCTCCTTCAATATTGGGAGATGTTCTAAGTAAGCCATCAGAAGATAATGACATTTCAGTAAGTAGAAAGATAGACCCATGGCTAGGTCAGAGTCACAGGCTAGTTCCAAACAGGCACACACAGTTGCCAGGTGCTTTGATAATCAAGATGGAATCAAAGTAGCACTGTTAGGGAGGGGTGGGGTAGAGGGAAGACATTTTCTCACTGATGCAGCATTTGATTAACTTTGATTCAAACTCTGAAAGTTGTTGCTTTGAATACTTGAGAAAGCTCTGTAGTCATTCAGAAAAAATAATTATCCTAGTCATCATAGAGCATTGCGCAGCCTGCCCTTTAAAGTGGTTTCTTTTCCATATTTGGTTTATCTGATTACACTGTAAAAGCAAATTGGAACTTGGTTTAGGTGCACATTACCAGGCTTTATGTAGGAGCACCTAGGGAAGGGCTTATTGTTGCTTTCTAACTTTCGGTGGTTAAAACTATGTAACTAATTAACCTGGGTTTTTTTTTTTTTTTTCCTTAAGCAGGTACCAAGAACTGACTGGAATCTGGGGACAGAGGATGGCACTGCTCAGAGCATTCACACTCAGGCGAGAGAAACCGCACACTGATGTCACAAGTAAATCATGATGGAAACAGCCCTGTTATTGCCCTCGTAGGATTTGTGAAATGGACACATTAATTCTGGAGACATCTTTCAAGTTTCTCCCTCATTAAGCACTCTGTTTCCCAGAAGACAGGAGATGTTCAGTTCCTAAGGATTGTGTCTGCAAGAGACAGTACATCTGTTGCTTTTAGCAGATGGACGTACTAGTGAGTCTTATTTTAAGCTGTGTACACTCTTATTTTAAGATAGAACGAGCCTGGTAAAAGTATTTGATTTAGCATTAAGTTTTACTCACCCGGTAAGTAGTAACTAAAACACAGCCATATTTTGCCTTTTTCCCTGCCTGCTCTCATCTTTGTCGAACACAGTGTCTTCCTTGTTCTGCAAGATTAAGGAGTGACTTCCTGTTGGGCTCTGGGTAGACAGTCCTTGGTGGAGCTCCATGCCATATTGCTAATCCCTTTATTGTTAGAACTGTTGCATGCCAGATGAGAGTGTCTCAACACATACTATATCTTTATAAACTCTGAGATGTGTATATTTTGGAAAGGAAGGGTTCCTTTTGTTGACCCATTAGGTACCTTGTATGCAATCATTGTCTTTACATCAATTCTATACTGGGTTTGGGGTTGATGGTGGTACCTGGGATTGAATCCAGTAACTTGGACATCTTAAACATTCATTCTACCACTAAGTTACAGCACCTATGCATTTAAAATATACATCCCGTGATATACATTTTGATATACTATCATCTTCCCTTTCTTATTTTAAATTGGCTTAAAGCTTTATGATAATATTTTAACACATGCCAAATGTGTTATTTTATTGTCCTACATGGGGCAGGAATAACTTTAATAGTTATTTAAACATTTAATAAACTACAACAAGCCGCGGCATCTGTAATTGCAGTTTTTGGAAAACCAGTGGTTCGTGAAGCAATTGATACTTTTGCCATCACTCAGGAAGACTCCTCGTTCAACTCTAAGGACTTCAGAAGCAGATGATGGCTTCACCCAAAGACGCCACTGCAGCCCATTTGCCACTTCCATCTATATACATCATTAAAAGCCTCATCAATCTTCAGGGCATTACAGAGAAAAGTTTTAAAACCACGGCACCTCAGGCATGAAATACTTGAATGTTTTCAGCATCATGTATTTCCGTTTTGCAGAGAATGTTAATGTGATGGGACTGAGGAACTTTAAATTGGAAGAAAAATGGAGATATTTCCAGCAACTTCTATTTAAATTGTAGTTACTTATGCTTGTAAAGCTTTAGGGGTTTTTCTCCCCTGGTTGATATCAGTATTGTCTCACCACTTGGAATGAACAGGAATTACTATGTGGGCAATTACATAGGGGAGGGTCTTAAGGGAATGGGGTAGCATGTTAAGCTGCGATTTCACTCATAGTCCAGACATGACTTAGCACTCAGTTTGTCCCAACCCTCTCCCTATTAAAAAAAAAATATATATATATATATATATATATTTTTCTTCAAGTTACATCTCAATTCCAATCCCCTCCCTAATCCTCCCTCTGGTCCCACCCTCCCACCCTCTTCCTCCTTAACCCCCTCATCCACTTCCTTTTTTTTTTTTTTAGTTTAAGGTATATCTTTTTCCCCACAACAGCTCCCCCTTTCAGTCCAACAAATGGCTCTTTTTCTTATAACAACAAATACAATACAAATCAACAGAAATAATTAGGCCATGATTATGAGAATTATAAAGCTTAGCATACATTCCCAATTACCAGTCCATACGTATTTGGCAACTGACTTTAACATTCTACTATCCAACCATCTCCACGAGTTTAAAGTTCTATATCCAACTCACCTTCCATCCTAACTTGCATCACAATTTTAAAAACATCTAAGAACACCCTCTTAATTCCTAAACAACTCAAAATTTAACTATGAGACTCTAGCTATCTAGTCTTCAACCACCTCAGAGACCTGAGAGGGATAAATATATCTGATTATACAGCAAGTGCAGGGGCAGCAGCTTCCAAAACTAAGAAATGACATACGAGTGGCTGCCTGGACAGTTCCCATTTTCTCTCCATACATTACAGCATCAATCTTCAGCCGTTTGGTCCCATTTCTCTGACAGACATTGATTGTAGAGCAGGAATTATGAAGGACTTACCTACCCTGTATTGGCAGAGCTAGGCTGTCAACTTACCTGCTTCCAAGTTTTGTCCTTTTTGGACAGCAGTCTGTCTATAGTTCAAGCAAGGGATTTTTCTTGCCAAGAGAAAGGCTTACCACCAATTCAACTATCTCCCACTGGAGATTCTTCGATGCTAATCTTCTACTTGGAGTAGAATAGGGGTTGCTGTCAGGAGCTGACTTGTCTCAATATCAAAAAAAATCTAAAGTTAAGAAAACATCTTTGAATGCCATATTCTGCAGATCTCTTGAGGTTTTGGAAGATGCCCTATCTATCTCTTATATTTGGATAAGCAAATGTTGCTTGTCTCTTAACAACTTGATTTCTGATTAGCTTAGAAAATAACTGCGATAGACTGTCCTAGTAGCTAACAAAATGACAAGCTTGAATGACTATTAGTTTGCATTTATTAATTATCCTAAACAGTTTATGACAGTTGGTAGCAAAAGGCCAAAACTTCACATTTCATTTTTAAATTTTTTTTAAATTTATTTTTTATTTCTTCAAGTTACATCTCAATCACTATCCCCTCCCTACTACCCCCTCCAGTCCCACCCTCCCACACACTTCCCCCTCAACCCCCCATCCTCTTCCCCCCTTTTTTTTAAGTTTAAGGTATATCTGCATTCTAAGTATTGGGATCAAAGACATGTGGTTCCCAACTGAAGGGATTAAAGATGTGCTTCACCACCACTGGATCAAAGTTTTTCTCTATTTAGAGCTTGTTTTGTGTCAGTCTGATCTTGAGCTCTGAGATCTGCCGGTTTCTGTCTCTAGTGTGTTGGGATTAAGGGTATATCCTTCTCAAATGATGGGATTAAGGGTGTGCACCATCACCACCCTGTTCCTTGTAACTCTAGAATTTATAAGACAACTAACTCTATAGTGATCCTCCTGTCTCTGCTGGAGGTAAAGGCATGGGCTAACACCACACATTTTATGTATTTTTCTTAGCTCCAAATTTTTTCAACTCTTGGAGGTTTAGAAAACCAGGTTGAACAGCAGTAACCTTTAATTTATTTACAGTATTTTAAACCTGTTACCTGCTTTTTAATGCCAAACCATGAAAATATCTCATATATCTATTAAAAAAAACTTTTAAGCTGCTATCAAGTTTGTGTAATCTATGTGGCTATCTGCAGTTTAACAGTCTAATCTGAAATTAAGGCCATTTTCCTTTCATGTCAGTAAGGCAAATATACCTTTGGTAAATTATATTTTGAAAATTTTGTATTGTGTTTTTATTATATTTTTAAAGCTTATTAACTCTTTTCTTAAAAAAGTATTATTTTGTTTTCTCAAGTTACTTCTAGAACATAGTTTTCTCCCTCCTCCCCTCCTGGCCCCTCCCTTCCTCTCTCCTTCCCTCCCTCACTCCTTTCCTCTCTCCCTCCTTCCCTCCCTCCCTTCTTCCCTCCTTCCCTTCCTCCCTCCCTCCCTCCTTGTTCCTCTACTTGGTACTCTCCTTCTCCTCAGATGAGGTGGGCCCTCACATACCATACTCCCCACATTTCATTTTTAAGCATTACCTCAGTACAATACCTTAAAAAGAGTTAACCTTAATTTTGTATCAATATACAAAGGGCAATACCAGTGTGGCCAAATATAATCTTAATTTTGTATCAAGATACAAAGATCAATACTGATGTAGTCCAATACAATCTTAATTTTGCATCAATATACAAAGATCAGTACCAATTTAACCAAATATAATCTTAATTTTGTATCAGTATACAAAGGTATAAGGGCATATTCAATAATCTGTCCTTTTTTTTGATCATTCCTATATTATGTCTATGTCCTATTTTTTTCTCAAGTCTCTTCACCCCTACATAGGAGAGTAAGAAGGATACAGAAAAGAAAAAGAGAGAAGTCCCTGGGTCTAACCTCCACAACCTATTTAACAAGACCATTTAACAGCTTGTAATATCTCCCCCTAAATAACAAGATTATCTATAACCCATCAAATGACCAAATGGGGGAAAAACACACACCCCACCTTCTGGAGATTGGATGTTGCTCTCTTAAAATGACTTCCTGCTGATTTGGGACGTAGTAAACCTGTTTGGGCCCAAATGAGAATGGAAAATAGTTAAAAAATGTTAATAGAATCATTTGATGCTCAGTCCTTTTGTGCTCAGCTATTTAAATGTCCTAAGAAGTTTGTAGACAGAAGCTGAACTTCAGGGCTTTACTTAAGTTCTGGCTGGAACAGTCTGTGGAGCTGAACAATCATAGCGATTTTGAGTTGTTGTGGTTGTACACTTTTGAGGAAACAGCTATTGAGGAAGTCTGCAAGGCTGGATCGTCTGGGCTACTTGTCTTCTTTGGTGCCTGATCTATTTTCTTCTGAGGTTTCCGTTGTCTAGTTATCCCTGGATTCCTTAGATGGATGCTTTAAATCTCCTGGAAAGATAAGAATAGAGCCCTGCCCTAATCCTAACTCTGGGACGCTACCTTTTTTCAGGGGTCAGGTAATATTTTTCCTGGAGCAAATTTGTTTTTTTGACAATATAAAAAGCATTATCTTTCAATTGAGATTAAAAAAGAAATTATTTTGATATTTTGGAACTAAACAAACCTTTAAGTGTATATATTATGAGATCACAAAGGACAATTCACTTTGAATTTCAGCATGCATTTTGTGAGTAGCTTTTAAAGTTAAATCCTTCCAAGTCCTATGTGCCTGTCTCTGCAGTCTAAGTATTGGGATCAAAGGCATGTGGTTCCCAACTGATGGGATTAAAGATCTATCCAATTTTTTTTCAACTCTTGGAGGTTTAGAAAACCAGGTTGAACTGCAGTAACCCTTAATTTATTTACAGTATTTTAAAACTCTTACCTGCTTTTTAATGCCAAACCATGAAAATATTCTTTATATCTCAAAAAAAAAAAAAAAACCAAACCAAAACCAAACCAAACAAACACAAAACTTTTAAGCTGATATCAAGTTTGTGTAAGCTATGTGGCCACCTGCAGGCTAACATTCTAATCTGAAATTGAGACCCTTTTCCTTTCATGCCAGTAAGGCAATTTACATTTGGTAAATTATAGTTTGAAATTTTTTATATTGTATTTTTATTGTATTTTTTAAAGCTTATTAACTCTTTTCTTAAAAAAGTATTATTTTGTTTTCTCAAGTTACTTCTAGAACATAGTTTCCTCCCTCCTCCCCTCCCGGCCCCTCCCTTCCTCCCTCCCTGGTTTCTGCATCATTGATTTGTCCAGTGGTGAAAGTGTTGTGTTGAAGTCTCCCACTATTAATGTGTGATATTCAATGTGGGATTTGAGCTTCAGTAGTGTTTCTTTAACAAATGTGGGTGGTCTTACATTTCAGACATAGATGTTCAGTACTGAGATTTCATCTTATGGGATTTTTCCTTTGATGAGTATGTAGTGTCCTTCCCCATCTCTATTGATTAATGTTGGTTGAAAGTCTAATTTATTGGAAACTAGAATGGCCACTCCAGCTTGCTTCTTGGGTCCATTTGCTTGGTATCTTTTTTCAGTCCTTTACTTGGAGATAGTGCCTATCTTTTTTTCTGAGGTGTGTTTCTTGTAAGCAGCAGAATGTGGGATTCTGTTTTCACATCCATTCTGCTACCTGTGTCTTTTTATTGGGGAATTGAGTCCATTGATGCTGAGAGATATTAATGACCAGTAACTGTTACTTCCTACCATCTTGATGTTGGTGGAAATAGTGTGTGTGAGCTTCTCTTCTTTTGGTTTTGCTGCAGGCATGCTATTTGTTTCCTGTGCTTTCTTGTGTGTAGTTAACCTCTTTGGGTTGGAGTTTTCTTTCTAACATCTGTGGAGCTGGATTTGTGCATAGATATTGCTTGAATTTAGCTTTGTCATGGAATATCTTGTTTTCTCCATCTATGTTGATTGACAATTTTGCTGGGAATAGTAGTCTGGCCTGGCATTTGTGGTTTTTTTAGAGTCTGCAAGACGTCTGTCCAGGCCCTTCTGGCTTTTAGCGTCTCTGATGAAAAGTCAGGTGTGATTCTGATTGGTTTGCCATTATATGTTACTTGACCCTTTTCCCTAGCAGCTTTTAATATTCTTTCTTTGTTCTGTACAGTTAGTGTTTTGATTATTATGTGGTGGGATGATTTTCTTTTCTTGTCTAATCTATTTGGAGTTCTGTAAGCTTCTTGTACAGTTATAGGCATCTCTTTTTTTTAGATTTGGGGAATTCTCTTCAGTAATTTTGTTGAGGATATTTTCTGGTCCATGGAGCTGGGACTTTTCTCTTCCTTCTATTCCTATTATTCTGAGATTTCATCTTTTCATAGTGTTCTTGATTTCTTGAAGGTTTTCTATCAGGACTTTTTTTAAGATTTTACATTTTCTTTGACCGATTTGTCAATTTCTTCAATTTTATCCTCTGTGCCTGAAATTCTTTCTTCCATCTCTTGTATTCTGTTGGTGATGCTAGTGTCTGTAGTTCCTTTTCTTTTCTTAAGGTTTTCTGGTTCTATGGATGTCTCAGATTGGATTTTCTTTATTGCTTCAACTTCCCTTTTAGGCCTTCCATTCCTTTAAGTGCTTTACTAATTTCCATCACCTCTTTTGCAGTATTTTGTTGTTGCTCTCTGAGATATTTGATTTCCTCTCTTAGGCCTTCTATTATCAATATAAGCATAGGATTAAGATCATTTTCCTTAGTTTCAATCATGTTAGGATGTCCAGAGTTGTCTGTAGCATTATAGCTAGGTTCTGCAGACATCATATTACTTTGGTTTTTTTAAAAAGCATGTTCTTGTACTGACCTTTTGTCATCTGATTGACCCTGGTGTTGTCTGTTTGTTTCTTTTGTCAGTTGACCTTGGTGCTCAGGAAAACTCCCTGTTCTGGGGGTTGAGTGATCCTGAGATCCTGGTGTTCACCTCTAGATGGTGGGTAGGTTCCTGTAATAGACTGGCCCTCAGAGAGTGACTGCTGCTCTCCTCAATTGGAGAATTGGAGTCAGGAGGGGCTATCCTCTGAGGACCTGAGAGCTGGCAGGTCTTCTCAAAAAAGGGAGGTAGAGCTGTGATTGGGCCTATGTTCTCCCCTCACTGACACAGTTGTTCTGGTTCAGCAGCTAGGCTGACTGTGGATATAGGGAGCTCAAACTAAGGGTGCCAGCCTCAGTTGCTGACTGCCTGAAATGCTTGGGTGCTAGGGTGAGTGATCTTCCCCAATATTTGTGGTGAGCACATGGTTGCTGGCTCTGTTTGCAGTCAGTCTTGGCTCCTAATTACTTTGCTGTGAGTGGGTTAGGTCTCTGCCACTCAGCTATAGTGCACACTGTGCTGCCATGTTGGGATCTCAGGAAAGAAAATCTTAGTTTCCTTTGCTCTTGTGGTCCTGCTGTTTTCCCCTGTTAGGTAGACAGGTCCTTGTGCTGGATATCAGGCAGATAGGCATGGCCACTGATCTGTGGCTGGAGCCGTGTGCTGGATCCGCTTGTGGCTAGATCTGCTCTAGCCGACGCTCCTCTCCAGATGGGTGACCAAGCTGGCTGATCTTAGGGTGGTATTCCCGTGATCTGTCTTGCATGCTGTTTCACATGGTGACCAGTCTCAGTGTTAGCAGTGGAAATTCATACACTGTCTATGTTTCATAGTTGGCTAGGGGACCTCATATTCACTCCACAGTGACTAATCTCATTCACCTACTACTCAGATACAATGTTCTATGGTTGGCTCCGTCTTGGATCCTCCTCTGTAAGCCCTCTCCCCATTTTATCTGGCTGTCTCATACAGGTTTTAGGAATTGACTTTGGACAGTGCTTCAGCAAGTCTTCTGAAACTTTCAAGACTGGTTAATTGCAATTACATTAAACTGTTAAAACAAATATTTTTTGGATGCCCCCAGTCTCTCACAGCTCATACCGCTTGTATTTGTATGGCTTACTTTCTTGGTAGATGCTTGGTAGATGTTCCTTAGGTAGGAATAGCATCCTACTCTCCAATGCCAAGTTCTTGGTTGTGAAGATCGTTCAGTGAAGAATGACTGTTGTTCACACTGGAAGAACTGACTGGCTGTGTGTGCTGGGCTGCAGTGCATTATGGGTGTTTTAACCATTGAAAGTCATAGATTTGGAAAGGAACTCTTCCTCGTGATTTCATATTTCAGAGCAGTGGAAAAATATTCTGAACAAGAAACCAGCATTTCTGAGAGCTGATTCTCCTTGACAATGCCTTCTGTGGCTGTGTGATGGGTGGTGGACAGGGCTTCTAACTCACTCTGACTAACAACTTCCATCTTCATTAAAATCAAGCCCTGCATCTGATGTCCAGCCTTTCTTAGGATGGTTCCTCCTCATCTTCTTCCTATTGTTGTTGTTGTTATTACTATTACTACTACTACTACTACTACTACTACTACTACTACTACTACTGCTACTACTACTACTACTACTATATAAAAAGCAACTGTGACATGGCTGCGATTTGATCTGGTTGACTCTTCTTCAGAAGTGGGAACAGATACTGATTTACTACTGAATGACAGCAAACACCATTGGAAGCAGAGAACTCTGGGAACTTTGTGAACTGTGGCTGAACCAAGAAGTGATGCTCATCCCCTGTTATCGCCAGAGATTTAGAAGCAGAAGCAGGCTGAGTGGCTCTTGAAGCATTGCTCTTGTATGGCATCAGGCAGAGGAAACTGCACAGGCACTGAATTTCACGCTAGCTGAAGTAGAGTTACCACTGACTGAAGACAAACCACTGCTGGAGAAGGGGAAGGCACAGTCTTATCTTTGTTCTTGAGGCTACTGCTTCATCAAGGTTCCTATTGCATTAACTCCTCTGCCTAATGTGCCTTCCCCATCTGCTGTGGAGGTATACAGGCACTGCCACCTTCCAACCATTCAGACTGACTTACCTGGTCATCGCAGAATGACAAATGTCATGCATTCTTTCTTATGGGAAGCTCTTGGCTCCAAATCTTCAGATATGAGCACATAGCCTGTAGTCACTATAGAAACCAGGAAAGTAAACTGGGACCATTGCCAGGATAGAGGTGTTAGGGAGGGATAGAGCAGGTAATATCGGAGTACAAGTGATCTGATCAGGAAAAGGAAAAAGGAGGGCTTCTTAGAGGGGAAGAGAGGTAAATACAGAAGAAAGTGGGAGGAGGGGAATAGCATAATACAAATGATCTGAGAGGGGAAATGAGGAAAGAGGGGGCTCCTCAGGGAAAAGAGAGAGATAACTACAGAAGAAAGAGGGAGGTGGATAAAATAACAATGAGGATGCCTCAAAAGCCACAAGGAACAGCACCATTATCTATTTACCTAAAAACCTCTATAGTTTAATTAAGTGTATACACATATAAAATTTATTGTATAAAACAAACTTTAGTTAACTTTTCTCACCCAAGCTGAGGATGATTCTACCCAAACCTTCTCTGTTCACATCTGGCTTAAAACTAATAAATGAAATCTACATACCAAAAATCTCATCAGAAAAATAACAATATTGAAGACCCAGCCAGTGTCTACTCTCCCAAATTTACCAGTCCAATAGAAAAGTTTGCAAATTGGAATTACCTATATAAGCCCAAAGACAAAGAATTTAAAAAGACAATCACATACTACATCAAAGACTTCAAGAAGTTTAAAACAGACATAGTGAAACATCTCAATGAGATTAAGGAGAAAGACCTTAGGGAGAATAAATGCCTGAGGTATGCCCAAGAAAACAAACATAAAGCTACAGGAAATAATGAAGACAACCAAGGACTACCAAACAGACTCCAATAGGAGACAGAAACATTGAAGAGGATTCAAGGTCGGGTAAAGGTGGAACTGAAAAACCCAACTACAAACTTAAAGGAAGTTTTTAGAAGTTGAATGAATCAAGCAGAAAATTGAACATCAGGACTTGAAGATGGTACAGGACCTAGATCAAATAAGCTAGGAGTATGGGAGAAAACACAGGAAAGAAACATACAAGGAATGTGAGACACCATGAGTGGGGGTTTGAATAAGAGTGGCCCCCATAGGCTCATATATTTGAATGTTTAGTTACTAGGGAGTGGTACTATTTGAGAATGATTAGGCATAACTTTGTTGGAAGAAGTTTGCCACTGGGAATGGACTTTGAGATTTCCGAAGCCCATGTCAGGCCCAGTATCTCCCTCCCTTTCTATGCCTACAGATCAGGATGTAGCTCTCAGCTACTGCTCCAGCATCTGCCTGCATGCTGCCATGCTCACTGTCATTCATGATGATAATAGAACAAGTCTCTGAAACTGTAAGCAATCCCCAAGTTAAATGCTTTCTTTCATAAGGGTGACTTTGGTCATAGTGTCTTTTCACAGCAAAAGAACAGAGACACCATGGAAAACCAAACCTTTGAATGATAGGCATAGATGAAGGAGAGAAGAATCCCAAGTCAATGACATAGGTCATATTTTCAACAAGATAATAGAAGAAAACTTCTGTAAACTAAGTTAATACATACCCATACAGATATGAGATGCACACAAAATAGCAGGTAGGAAAGATAAGAAAACAAAATCCCTATGGTATATCATAGTTAAAACATAAAGTATATACAAGAAATAAAAGTTATTGAAGGAGGGATCCAAGATGGTGCCAACCATAGAGCAGTGCATCTGAGTAGTAGGTGAATGAGATTAGTCACT
>CAJQZJ010031879.1:156400-172346 GCA_907164525.1 Lophiomys imhausi
GAAGGGAGGGGCCAAGAGGGGAGGAGGGAGGAAACTATGTTCTAGAAGTAAATAATACTTTTTTAAGAAAAGAGTTAATAAGCTTAATAATATAATAAAAATACAATATAAAAATTTCACACTATAATTTACCTTACTGGCATGAAAGAAAAATGGCCTTAATTTCAGATTAGAATGTTAGACTGCAGGTGGCTACAGAGATTACACAAACTTGATAGCAGCTTAAAAGTTTTTTTTTTTTTTTTTTGTAGAGGTATAGGCTATTTCCTTGGTTTGGCATTAAAAAGCAGGTAACAGGTTTAAAACACTGTAAGTAAATTAAAGGTGACAGCTGTTCAACCTGGTTTTAGAAACCTCCAAGAGTTGAAAAAACTTAGAGCTAAGGTAAAATAATGCATGGTGTTAGCCCATGCCTTTACCTCCAGTAGAGACAGGAGGATCACTATAGAGTTAGTTGTTTTATAAATTCTAGAGTTAGAAGAAACAGGGTGGTGATGGTGCACACCCTTAGTCCCATCATTGGGGAAGAATACACCCTTAATCCCAACACACTAGAGACAGAAACAGGCAGATCTCAGAGCTCAAGGCCACCTGATATAAAATAAGTTCTAAACAGAGAAAAACTTTGATCCAGGGGTGGAGGAGCACATCTTTAATCCCATCAGTTGGGAACCACATGTCTTTGATCCCAAAACTTAGAATGCAGAGACAGGCACACTGGATTTGGAAGGATTTAAGTTTAAAAGCTACTTACAAAAGGCAGGCTGCAATTCAAACAAATTGTCCTTTGAGATCTCAAAATATATACACTAAAGGTTTGTTTAGCTCCAAAATATCAAAATAATTTCTTCTTTAATCCGGATTGAAAGGTAATACTTTATATATTGTCAAAAAAACCAAATTTGCTCCAGGAAAAATATTACCTGCTCCCCCTCTCCCCCCCCCCAAAAAAAAGGTAATTGTCCTAGAGTTAGGATTAGGGCAGGGCTCTGTTCTTATCTTTCCAGGAGATTTAAAGCATCCATTCAAGGAATCCAGGGACAACTGGACAAAGGAAACCTCAGCAGAAAACAGATCAGATAAGAAAGAAGACAAGTGGCCCAGATGATCCAGCCTTTCAGACTTCTTCAATAGCAGTTTCCTCTAAAGTCTACAACCACAACAACTCAAAATCGCTAAGATAGTTCAGCTCCACAGACTACTCCAGCCAGATCTTCAGTAAAGCTCTGAAGATCAGCTTCTGTCTATGAACTTCTTACGACATCTAAATAGCTGAACACAAAAGGACTGAACATCAAATGATTCTATTAACATTTTTAACCATTTTTCCTGTCTTATTTGGGCCCCAAACAAATTTATTACGTCCCAAATCAGCAGGAAGTCATTTTAAGAGAACAACGTCCCATCCCCAGAAGGTGGGGAGGGTGTTCCCCCTACTTTGGTTATTTGATAGATAATAGAAATTTTTGTTATTTAGGGGAAAAGACTACCAGCTATTAAATGGTCTTGTTAAATGGGTTTGGAAGGTTAGAGTCAGGGACTTCTCTCTTTTTCTTTTCTGTATCCTTCTTTCTCTCCTATATAGGAGTGAACAGACGAGAAAAGTGGGACATAGACATAGTATAGGAAAGATCAAGAAAAAAGGACAGATTATTAAATATAGCCTTATACCTTTGTATACTGATACAAAATTAATATTATATTTGGCTAAATTGGTATTGATCATTGTATATTAATGCAAAAATAAGATTGTATAGGGCTATATCGGTATTGATCTTTGTATATTGATACAAAATTAAGATTATATTTGGCCACAATGGTATTGACCCTTGTATATTAATGTAAAATTAAGATTGTATTGGGCTACATCAGTATTGATCTTTGTATATTGATACAAAATTAAGATTATATTTGGCCACATTGGTATTGATCTTTGTATATTGATACAAAATTAAGGGTAACGCTTCTTAATGGTATTATTCATAGTAATACTTAAAAATGAAATGTCAAGTTTTGACCTCTCGCTACCAACCAACATAAACTGTTTAGGATAATTAAGAAATGGAAACTAACAGTCATGAAAACGTGTCATTTTGTTGATAGACTATGACAGTCTATCACAGTTATTTTCTAAGCTACTCAGAAATCAAGTTGCTAAGAGATAAGCAATATTTGCTTATCTAAATATAAGAGATAGATAGGGCATCTTCAAAAACCTCAAGAGATCTGCAGAATATGGCATTCAAAGATGTTTTCTTTTTTTTTTTTTACAGCCCCTTGTGAGGCATTCTCTTTTTTTTTAATAATTTCTTTTTTATTTCTTCAAGTTACATCTCAATCACAATCCCCTCCCTACTCCCCCCTCCAGTCCCATCCTTCCACCCTCCTCCCCCTCAACCCCCCCATCCTCTTCCCTTCTTCTTTTTTTTTTTAGTTTAAGGTATTTATTTTCCCCCCAACAGCTCTCCCTTTCAGTCCAAAAAATGGTTCTTTTTCTTATAACTATAAATACAATACAAAACAACAGAAATAAATAGGCCACGATTATAAGAGTTATATGGATTAGCATACATTCCCAATGTCCAGTCCATATGTATTTGGCACCTGACTTTAACATTCTACTATCTAACCATCTCCATGAGTTTAAAGTTCTATATCTAACTCAGCTTTCATACTAACTTGCCTCATAATTTTAAAAATATCTTCTTAGATCCAGAACACCCTCTTGATTCCTAAACAACTCAAAATTTAACTATGAGACTCTATCTATCTATTCTTCAACCACCTCAGAGACCTGAGAGGGATAAATATTTCTGATTATATAGGAAGTGCAGGGCCTGCAGCTTCCAAAACTAAAAAATGACATACCAGTGGCTGTCTGGACAGTTCCCATTTTCTCTCCATACATTACAGCATCAATCTTCAGCCATTTGGCCCCATTTCTCTGACAGACATTGGTTGTAGAGCAGGAATTATGAAGGACTTACCTACCCTGTCTTGGCAGAGCTAGGCTGTCGACTTACAAAGATGTTTTCTTAAGATTTTTTGATATCGAGACATGTCAGCTCCTGACAGCACCCCCTATTCTACTCCAAGTAGAAGATGAGCATCGAAGAATCTCCAGTGGGAGATGATTGAATTGGTGGTAAGCCTTTCTCTTGGCAAGAAAAACTGTTGCTTCAACTGTAGACAGACTTCTGTCCAAAAAGGACAAAACTTGGAAGCAGATAAGTTGACAGCCTAGCTCTGCCAAGACAGGGTAGGTAAGTCCTTCATAATTCCTGCTCTACAACCAATGTCTGTCAGAGAAATGGGGCCAAATGGCTGAAGATTGATGCTGTAATGTATGGAGAGAAAATGGGAACTGTCCAGGCAGCCACTGGTATGTCATTTTTTAGTTTTGGAAGCTGCAGGCCCTGCACTTCCTATATAATCAGATATATTTATCCCTCTCAGGTCTCTGAGGTGGTTGAAGAATAGATAGCTAGAGTCTCATAGTTAAATTTTGAGTTGTTTAGGAATCAAGAGGGTGTTCTGGATCGAAGAAGATATTTTTAAAATTATGAGGCAAGTTAGTATGAAAGCTGAGTTAGATATAGAACTTTAAACACATGGAGATGGTTAGATAGTATAATGTTAAAGTCAGGTGCCAAATACATATGGACTAGACATTGGGAATGTATGCTAAGCCATATAACTCTTATAATCGTGGCCTATTTATTTCTGTTGTTTTGTATTGTATTTATAGTTATAAGAAAAAGAACCATTTTTTGGACTGAAAGGGAGAGCTGTTGGCGGGGAAAAAGAAATATCTTAAACTAAAAAAAAAAAAAAAAGAAGGGAAGAGGATGGGGGTGTTGAGGGGGAGGAGGGTGGAAGGGTGGGACTGGAGGGGGGAGTAGGGAGGGGATTGTGATTGAGATGTAACTTGAAGAAATAAAAAATAAATTATTAAAAAAAAGTTATTGAAGGATTCAAGAGAAATATGGAAGTCATATATAAAGGAGAACTCATCAGAATAAGAGCTGATTTCTCAGTGTAAACTTTGAAAGCCATAAGAGCTTAGAATAATGCAAGCCAAGTCCTAAAATGCTATTATACCCAGCCTAGACTAATATACCCTGCAAAACTATCCACCAAAATTGAAAGAGAAAGAAAAAAATTCATAATATGAACTGCCTTAAAAATTTATATCAACAAACCAAACCTAAAGAAAATAAGATCAATATTTCAGACTGACGAGAGGGATGAAACTAGCAGTGAGACTGTGGATATCATAAACAACACCAAAAATCAATAACAAAATGACCACACACATTTCAATAATAACTTTGAATGCCAGTGGCCTCAACTCTCTAATCAAAAGACACAGGATTACTGATGGAATAAAGAAATTAAATACACACATCTTTGTCTACAAAAAACGCATCCTAGTTTTGAAAATAGACACTGTCTTAGAGTAAAAGGAAGGAGAAATACATTCTGGTAAAATGGGATCAGAAAGTAAGCAGGCATCTCTATCCTAATATCTTAAAAATAGACTTCAAACTAAAACTAATAAGAACAGAGAAAGAGGAACACTTTGTTCTAAATAGTTTATCAGAAGTCATCACTATCCTAAAAATAAGTGCCCCAAACTCTGAGGTACCCAATTTCACTAAAATTCTACTACTGGATTTAAAGACACTGACTGACATCAATCTATTAATAGGTGGTGATGTTAATACACACTTTCTCCAATAAACAGGTCATCTGAATGAAAAGTAAACAGAGAAACATAAAAATCAATTGGCACCTTATATCAAATGGTTATAAAAGATAAACACAGAATCTTCTATCAAAACACCAAAGAATGTATATTCTACTCAGCAGTCCAGGGAGACTTTTCTAAGACCGATCACATCTGGAGACAGAAAACAAGCTTTTACAAATTTGAAAATACTGAAATCACTTCTTGTATCCTATTTGAGCACAATGCAATAAAACTTAAAATGGATGGTCAAAATCTCTAGTAAATATGCCAACTCATGGAGATTAAGTAACTCATTACTGAAGGATGAGTGAACCAAAGAAGAAATCAAAAAAGACATAAAAAACTTTCTGGAACTAAAGGAAAACAAGATACAACAAAACCTCTGTGACACATTGAAAGCATAATGGAAATCCATAGCTCTAAGTGCCTACATGAAAAAAAAAATAGAAAGAGCAAAAATAAATGGTTTAATGGTGAAACTCATAAAGTTGGAAAAATAAGAACAATCCAAAAGCAAATGTAGCAAGAAATAATGAAAATCGAAGCAGAAGTCACCAAAAGAGTAACAGCAACAATAATGATAATAATACTATAAAGAATTAACAAATCTAAGAGCTTGTTTTTTTGAGAAGATAAAATTGACAGACCCTTGATCCAACTAATATAAATAAATAAATAAAGATCCAAATTAATAGAATCAGAAATGAAGAGAGAAACATTTGAAGAGACACCAAAGAAATTCAGAATATTATAAGGGAATAAAAAAAGTACTCTATTAAAATGGAAAACCTAAAAGAAATGGATGACTTTCTAGACTTGGCTGAACAACCAAAATTAAACCAAGAAATCAGCAAACCTAGCCAGATGAATGTGAAGATTCGATAGTAATAAAAATCCTTCCAGCTTAAAACAAAAAATGTCCCCTCCAAAAGAAAACAGACTTAAAAAAAAACAAGACAAAACCAGAAACAGAGGACAGATGGATTTGCAGCAGAATTCTACCAGACATTCAGAGATTTATAGCCAATACTTTTGTTTGTTTGTTTGTTTTTGTTTCTATTTTTAAGACAGGGTTTCTCTCTGTAGCCTTGGCTGTCCTGGAACTCTGTAGACCAGGCTAACCTCAAACTCAGAGATCCTCCTGCATCTGCCTCCCGAGTGCTGTGATTAAAAACACACACTACCACCACCTGGCTTATACTTCTTAATGTATTTAAAAGAATCAGAACAGAAGGAAAACTTCCAAACTCCTCTACAAAGTTAGTATCATTCTAATACCCAAACCAGGTACATCTACAACAAAACATCATAAGAAAGCTACCAGCCAATATCTCTGATGAACATAGACTCAAAAATGTTCAATAACATACTTGCAAACAGAATACCGGCACACATCTCTATTGGGGGAGCAATAGAGAAGGGAATAGCAGCTACAAGTGATCTGATCACGGAAATGGGAAAAGGGAGGCTCTAACTGGGGAGGAAGGGGGTAAAATAACAGCTAAAGGATCAAGAAGTTTTCTGTGAATCTCTGTCTCTTAGTAATGTCAGAAGCTACACACATCAAGTCTCAACAACATGGCTACCCACGTGAGCTTCCAAAATGAACAAGGGAAAGACCATGATACCTCAACCCTACACAAAGAATTACAGGCAACTAAGGAATGCTGAGAGTGGGAGAAATAGTCGTCCCCCAAGAACTAGTAATGCCAATTGGTTATCTAATACTAAATGGTCAATCCTGAAAATATACATCTAAGTAACATTATACAGATGGAGACCGAACATATTATATTTAGGATTAATTATAATATATATATATATATATATATATATACATATAAAACAATTGATGAAAAGGAGGTCATGAATTTGAAAGAGCATAGGGAGGGATATGGAGGGAGAAAAGGGAAGGGGGAAATGATATAATTATAATCTCAAAAAAATAAAATAATCAAATATATTCAGGATATAATTTGAACCATTATTGTATCTATTTGTTTTATCATGTTTTAGCCATGAAGTTTCATTACTGAATACAACATAGAAGAGAATGCTTCATAAGCCTTAGATGCTTCGGCAGAGGTACAGACAATAAAATGGGAATGAGCAGACAGAGTTCACTTTAATGAGTTATAAAAAATGTTATGAAGTAAATAATCTTTATAAAAAGTGTCATTTTGTTAAGTAGGACCAAAAGCTCAAAAAGACAGTTTAGCAGGTTAGTGTCCTTTATGTTTTCTGGTGTCATCTAAGTGACACCTATTTTGGTTTTATTTCTCATTTCTGATTCTGCATTTTATAAGTTTTCTTGTTTGCTGGGGTGATAAGCAGAAGCCAGTAAGTGTTTATTCTTAACAAGGAGGTTTCTATTGACAAAGTTGGTAAATTTGTCCATATTCAACTTCAGCTACTGATTCTGAGAGAATTAAAAGAAAAATCCCTATTTGTAGTTTTGCAAAGATCGCATGACAGAAAGCTAAGCATATTAAAGCAAGTAGCCATTGTGGCTAATGTACCTCTTCCTCTGGTATCCGAGCACTTGCCACAGGTTAAGAGTGACAACTGTGGCATACACGTAGGAGGTCTTCTCTAACTTACCCCAAACTAGTGAAGCACAGTGTCCAAAAGGACTGCACGACTTGAAAGATGAGCCCCTCTTTCCCTGCTGAAATATCTCAGTTTGTTGAAAATTCAGCCATTTATTATTTGCCTTCCCCGAGTTTGAGTTTATTGTGACTTTTGGTAATAACTGAATTAAATAAAGGAGCAGACATTTTTCTCACAGACAGTTTTCATGTTTCCTTGACAGTGGAAAATCTGTGTTCTTCCAGGTCAGTTTTCTTCATGATTTTGGTGAGTAATCACTGTAACAGATTTTTACTTTTCAGTGTCTCACAATGTTCATTTTAGTTTATGAATGGAAAGTAGAACGGGCTGATAATGAAGCCATGCCATTTCTATTTGTGTTCTCTTCATTCATCACCAAGTAGTGATATGCCTACTAGAAATGTGCATATAAATATATAAATGTGACATATAAATTTACATATAAAAATAAATATATAGACGTGCCTATTAGAAATGTGCACATGAGGGCTGGAGAGATGGCTCAGAGGTTAAGAGCACTGACTGCTCTTCCAGAGGTCCTGAGTTCAATTCCCAGCAACCACATAGTGGCTTATAACCATCTATAATGAGATCTGGTGCCATCTTCTGGCCTGTGGGTATACATACAGACAGAATACTATACATAATAAATAAATAAATCTTAAAAAAAAGAAATGTGCACATGAAAGTGTAGATAAATCTACTAGAAATGAGAATATGATTGGGCAGATATGTCTGTTGGAAATATGCATATCAATGTATTGATATATGTACAAGTACATGTATGAATGTATAGAGGTATGTTATGTTGTTATAAGGGCATGTATAGACATAAATATATATGTATATATATATATATGCCTATTATAAATGTGAGTATGAATGAGTGTTCCAGCCACTATGGCTAAACTCATCTGATTTGTAATCCTGTTCCTCCCTCGCTGACCATTTTTTATTCTCATGGCTAGAAGCAGTGTCCTCTAACTCTTGGGTGTAACTCAGGCAGTGATGCGCATGTTCTTGTCTGGTAGTCCTTGGCCTCTTCACCTTGCAGTGTCCAGCCATAGCACCCACACATTAAGCCATAGCTAAAGGTCTAGTCTTTGCCACAGTCAAGGGATGGCTAGAGAAAAGGGACATCTTCTCTGTTTACCTCCTGATTCTTTCAGTCTCGTGGAACCACTTTTAGGATGCAGAGAGTGTGTTTTAGCTTTAAACCCATATTAGAATTTATGAATCTACTATTTGGATTGCCTGTGTCTTAGCTTTCAGGAAGCCGAATGACCAATTTCAATGGGCATTTCAGTGTCTTGAGTGTCCCTGCTGACACAGTGTATGGAGCACTGAGAGAATTTATTTATTCAGTCCTTGTGCTTGATTATCTTCAAAGCAAGGACAATAACACAGAACGCACTTCAGAACTTTGAGTTGTATCTGAAGAAGAAGGCAAACATCTCTTTTCGTTATTATTCGCTCACAAACTGATTTGCAAGAAATTCTGGGACTGTTTTACAATGTCTAAATAATGTGGAATAAATAGTATTGACTCTAGAGGTTGGCAAGTCTGACAACCTGAGTAGCATCCCCAGGACCCCGTAATGGAGGGAAAGAACTGACTCCTACATGTGGTCCACATATGTGAAATGGGATGAACAATCACACACACACACACACACACACACACACACACACACACTATCCAGATAAAATAAATATAAACCAAAACAATTTCATGTGTTGACTTTCCACTATAATGAATATGTAAAGAAAATCAGGTGATTCTACTGTAAAATCCCAGCTCTTACAGTGTAGAGTTTTCACCATGTTTGATTCAGGACCTGGAGTTAGGCTGACTACAGTGAGTAAGGGGTCTCTCTGTCATGGCTCTCTCCCCTAACAACAGCTACACTTGGGATTTTCAGAGCTCTTCCCATGTGGCTAGCCATCTGGGGAATGACAAAAGTGACTTCAGGTTTGATAACTCATCAGAATGGTGATGGAATCGGGGAAGTGCAGATGTGAAAGTTTGGCTTATTATAGCCAGAATATAAACTAAGAAATGCTTGGCAACACATCTGGGAGAGTTTGGCAAATGAGGCAGGATCATTAATTTCTGATATGTTGATTTCGACATGGCTGTTAAACATGTAATACTGCACATGCATCTCGTTTAAAAGGAGTCACTTGAGCAAAAGATTAGCACATGGCAATTACCTTACACCTCTGTACACTGTCACACTCGTGGGGGGCAGTATGAACATGTGCCAGCCTTATAGGGGCAACCTCACTGCCACCTACCCTTGATTGACCATGTCATTTAACCCTTGTAGTTCTCAGTGTCTTCCTCCTTATAATGAACATAGTAACTATCAAAATGAAATGAATGAAGTTATATGCAGACATCTTGGGAAGGGGGTCAAGTAATAAATAGGTCAGTGCATTTTGAGTGATATTATTGCCACTGCTCTGCAAAAGCTATTCCATTGAATCCCCAAAGCAACTTGGGAACATTTCGGTCTTATTGGGGGAAGGTCTAATACATTGCTTCTGATAGGCTGATATCAATGCTGAGATCTAGTGACTGCCCCTTTTGAGGCATTTTCTTAATTGGTTAATAAAAGTCACTGATGACCAATTAGCTGGGCAGAAAGAGTATAGGAAGGTGGGACTTCCTGGGAAGGAAACAGGAACCTTTTGTTTTACACAAAGGAATCTCTCTTTCTGCCAGGAGACATGTAAGTATACAGACATGTTTGAGAACTCTGGAAGGTAAAAACAGACCACATGGCGTTTTGTGATTAAATGGTCCAGGTTAACTTAGATTAGCTAGTTGACAGTCTGCCCAGCTATGGGCTAAGCATTGAAACATTAAAAGGTCTTGGTATATTTAATCATTGGGGAAAGGACTGAGGAGGCTCATAGGCCGACAGTCCAAGCAATTGAGGGCCATTGGCCTCCCACCGAACCCGGTGACTTTCCCTTCAGGCTGCCAGAAATTCTGTTGGTGTAATATTAATAAATATCTGGCATCTACCCCACAACTTTGCCACTAGACAGTACCACCAGGCCATCCCTCCAGGCTTACAGACTTCTAAGGCAAGTCAAGCCTGCCGATCTCCTACCAAGCATCCAGCTGTTCCACTGGTCTAATATAACAACTTATAGTTATTAATGAAGATATTAGTTAACAGAGTTTAGGTTGCAGGTGGTGAAGGCCACCTTGGTCCAGGGCTTTTCCCTCCCAGGACAAGTCATGCTGCCAGTTAAGTCAGGCCAGGGCTGCCGGCTTCCTGTCAGCTGTTAACTGCTCCACTGGCCCAATATTGTAGTTTATACTTATTAATAAATACAACTGATAATTAAATTGCAGTTTCACAGTCTTGCAACTTTACATGAATGAATATCATCCAATCTTCCAGAAAACTCTTTGCTTATCATTTTTATCTGTGTATAGCATGTGTTCTCCCAGTTAAATTTACGTAGGAAAAAAAAGCTGTTTGACATGAATGAAGCCATTGAATCACAAAAATCATTAAAGCGAACAGTTTCAAATACATTCAAGTAGTTTTCAGTAAAGTTTTGATTCTCATTCCTGTAGCTCTATGAATTCCCACATTGGAAGAGGAACCATGGCACAGTAGTGGGTGAGACAAGGAAGAATGTGACATCTGTTTTGGTATGTTTTTCACAAGGAAGCAATGCCTTGAGACCTGATTCTGTTCTCTCCAACCTAGGTTTAGACAGAGTGACACACGAGAGCCCTCTGTGGATTTCAGGCTACCCTCCAAGAATAAAGTCTTGAGGATCCCCAGGTTGTGCGCTGGGCTGTTCTGTTGGAAAAAAAAGAGTCAACAGGGCTGAGTTTCATGTCCTCTGCTGTCAATCTAGTAACATCTATTTTTATCTTTGTACATTCTGGTTGAAAACAATGTTCTTGAGCCACAAAATGGTTTGAAAGCCATGAAAGGAAATGTCTCACAGACTGCGTTACACCTATAGATCCTGTGATCTAGGAATCACTAGGATTGATGAATGAAAGTGTTTGGGGGCAGGTCACGGGGTCAGACAAAGAGAAGTGTTTCATCTGAAGTGCTTTATTTAGGTATTGCCGCACAGTCAGCAAACTTCCATTGCTGACCCACAGCAGCAGTGTGGGGCTTGGAGACAGGCGATAGCGCTTGCTTGAAAATTGGGCTTTACAAGCCAGTAGGATGGGGAGTTGGGGAGCAATAGAGAAGGGAATTGCAGGGTACAAGCAATCTGATCAAAGAAATGTGAAGGGGGAGCTTCTTAGAGAAGAGGGAAGGTTAATACAGAAGAAGGTGGGAGGAGAGTAAGAGGAACAGCAGTTTACAAGGGATCTTATAGGGGAAGTAGGAAAAAGTGGGGACCTTGTAGGGAAGGAGGAGGGAGGTAAATATAGGAGAAAGAGGGAAATGGGTAAAATAATAATAAGGATGTCTGGAAAAGCCACAAGGAATCACACTACTAACTTTTTACCTAAGAAACAACAACAACCTTATAATGCGTGCACTTCAGTCTATAAATATACTTACATAGTTTTAATGAACTTTTCTTGTCTGCCCTGATGGTGCTTCCTCCCAAAGACCACCTAATAATAACCCTCATGCCAGACATGAGATGCTTTCTTTTGAGTTGTTCATTAGGGATGTCTAAGCGACTGCCTAAACATACAGCCTATTGCTGTTGCCTTTGGTTAACTCCCAGAGGTGGAAGGCAAAACCCCATTGCCGAAGACACCAGAGGCTTAAGAAACAAGGCCCACACACACCTGAGCAGTAACTGCCCTGAGAAGTAGCTTTCATTGTACTATGTCATGCAAATTTCCAAAGGAGGCAGGCAACCAATAGTCCTGCCCAGCTATGCCATCTATGAACCACATAAATGATTAGCATGGCGTGATAACTGTACAGGTGCAGTAGCTGCATACTTTGAAGGCTGCCAACTGCTCTGAATTGGACTTAAGAGGAGATCAACAAGGGGGATACCATGCCCGGCACTGGAAACCTAGCTAGCTAATCAGTGCCCGTGAGGTCTTGATTATTAGAGTAGAACCTAAAACCATAAGTTAACTAAACCAGTGTAATCCTAAGAACAATCTATAAATGTTTGTTTATAACTAGAGCGAAGTGTAGTCTCCACCACACATCAAAGAAACTTTGCAATAGGCAGAGACCGGTCTTAAAAATCCACAGCCAATCAAAATGCAGAGCTGTGGAACCTGTGTCCCAACGGATACATGTATAAAACACCCTGGCATCTAAAGCTCAGGGAACACAGGAGAAGGATCAAATATAGTCTAAGAGCCAGAGGATCAGAGATTTTCTTGTGAGTCTGTGTTTCCCAGAAGCTACACCCATAAACTCCACCAACATGACCACTCAAATGTAGGCTGGGCAAGGATGAAACCAATGAACATGCCAAGTAGATAATAAAAACATCCATGAGGGCCTCAACCCTCTACAAAGAATTATAGGTAACTGAGTAAAGCAGGGGGTAGGTGAGGGCCTTCCCTAGGGAAGAACAGGCCAATTGGCTTTCCAGTACCAAATGGTCAGCCCTGTAAACATGCTTACAAGTAACAGTATTTGAACTTCACAGGTTATACTTAGTATATGTATATAAATACATACATACATATAACAAAATTAGCCAGAAAAGAGGCCTTGAAACTGAAGAAGAGTGTGAAGGGACATGTGGGAGGGTTAGGAGGGAGGAAAGGGAAAGGAAAGAAAATGTCGTAACTGAATTATACTTTCAAAAATAATTACCCTAGCTGGGCTGCCATATCAGGCCCCAGTATAAGAGGAAGCTCTTAGGCCTCATGTGACTGATGAACTGAGGGGTGGTTGATAAGTGGGGGCTCCCCTCATATGAGGAGAAGGAAAGAACAGAGTTGGGGGAGAGAGTGGGAGGGTGGGACATGGAGGGGAGGAGGGAGGGAACTTTGATCGAGATATAACTTGAAAAAGTAAATTAATAAAAATAAATAAATATAAATATGTGTTTTAGACTGTGTTTTCTTGTGTATTACTATGTTTGGAGTGGTGTGGGCTCTTTGAGATAGGCACGTCTCCATCTTGAGGGTGGAAGGAAGAGCAGCTTGAAGGCACGTGCACATGTGGTCACTGAAAGTGCTCATCTGCAACTCACAGGAAGTTAGGGCATGGGAAGCTCTGGCCTAAAATCAGCAGATTAAATATTGAGCTCAAGGAGCATTCAGTTCCTCTCGCTGGTGATTTGTGTACTTTCTTATCTGGAGAAAGTCAGAGAGGTGTATTGTGTACAGTAATGAGATAAAGCCCAGCTGTACATTAAAAATTGATGTAATAATAATAATAGTAATAATAATATTTACCTACTCACCACAACATATTTCAACATTGGCCTTATGTGTCAGAAAATGTAATATGTTAAAATAACTGACTTTTATTTTACTTGAATTTTAAAAGGTATAGCAACCTTTAAAGGCTGTAAACGTCTCAGTTTCTGTGATGCAAATTGAATACTGGACATGACAGAACGAAAGAACCCTGTATTTTCCTTTATTCCACAAAACTACAGGCTTTGTATGTCTATGTCTCAAAGCCATTAAGAAACTAATGTCTATTCTCCTGTATACTGCTTAGGGATCGCTAGTAATAAAAACGTTATAATTATCAGGTAGGACTAAACTCGTTTTCCCTACACCTGTCCTCTGTTTGGGGCGTGTCTTCCTCAGTCTGTAAATTTATATTGACACAGCCCTTGACCGGTTGGAAGGTGACTGCGGGGACTATAGACCTAGAAGCTTTCGTAACCTCTCCAGCAAGGTCTGACAATTAGACAAGTTGTGGACTCTGAACTTTGCCACTAAAAGGGATGCCATCTAGCAAGAAAGCCTCAAGGAGCTACTTAAACAAATGTTTCCAAAGCTGGTCGCATTCATCAAGGACCGTGACCGTCATCTAACTCACTGAAGCAGCAACTCCACGTGCCTCTCCTCAGGAACTGCTGGAGAAACAGGTGATGCTCTTTCCGTCTCAGAGTTCTGCTTTTTCTCAAGAGCATCCACCTTCTCCTGTTCCTGTGAAGTCTTAAGAGTGAGTCTGAGGGCTAGGATTCTGTGAGGGGCTTGGAAGCATCCTAGTAAGGGATGTCGAGGAGCCGGAGGAGCAGGCTGAAAAATTTCAAGCCCCGCTATTGTATTATACTACAGAAAAGCTGCCAGCTATGTCACCCCATATTCCAGGAAAACTTTAACTGTCCATAAAGTGGACCAGTCAGTGTGATTGTATCTTAGCCTTACACTTCTTTTATTTCTCCTGCCTGCGTGTATGTGCACCATGTATGTGCAGTACCTGCAGAGGCCAGAAGAGGGTGCTGGATTCCCTGGAACAGGAGTTACACAGTTGTGACCCTCCACGTCTGTGCTGGGAACTGAACCTGGGTTCTTTTCAAGAGCAGCAAGCTCTCTTACCTGCTGAACCATCTCTCCAGCACCCTGGGCTCCATTTTGGAGCTGAGATAACTCCCAAAGGAGTCTGTAGAAAGCTTGGCCTCAGTCTGTAACTGTCTTAGGAGATGATGGGACCTTTAAGAGCAGCAAAGAGGCTGTTGGGATGCCACCCTGTTCTGGTTTCTCCGCCTCCTGACCTTCAGTAAGTAAACAGGTCTCCTCTACCACCTCTATAACATGTTCCTGCAAGATTTGTGGTGCTAGTGTAGACTTAAAGCAACAGGGACAGATGACCACGTACTGGAACACCAAAATTGTGAACCAAAGCAAACATTCCTCCTTTTTGAGCTGATTTGGCTCTGGTATTTTATTATAGCAGCAAAAACCTGACAAACACACTGTTCTTTTGGGCCTGTTCCAAAGACATTTTATATGCCAATCTTAGTTTTCTTTATTCTCCCCTTCCTTCCTTCCTCATCTCTTTCCCACTTTCTTTAAAAAAATTTTTTAAAATTAAATTTGTTTTTATGTTTTTAGACAAGGTCTTCTGTAGTCCAGGATGTCCTCAATCTAGACTTGAACTCCCAATCTGTCTGCTTCTGCTTCTCAAGTGCTGGGGTTACAGGCATGTATCACTGTGTCTGATTTAGTAAGTCTAGTTTGCTACTTATGAAAAGAATTTTAAGGGTCAGAAACGTTTTTAGTAGTTTTGTGACTTACATGGCTTAGATTAAGAAGGTCAGATGGAATCTCATTGTCAAGTCTGTGTAATTAGAGTTGGAGCAATTAGCCCAGGACATCTCTCTGGAGCTCTGGAAAGTGTAACTCAGAAGCGTGGTCTAAAAATCAGAAAGCTAAGAAATGACATACCAGTGGCTGCCTGGACAGTTCTCATTTTCTCTCCATGCATTACAGCATCAATCTTCAGCCATTTGGCCCCGTTTCTCTGACAGACAGATATATTTATCCCTCTCAGGTCTCTGAGGTGGTTGAAGAATAGATAGCTAGAGTCTCATAGTTAAATTTTGAGTTGTTTAGGAATCAAGATGGTGTTCTGGATCTAAGAAGATATTTTTAAAATTATGAGGCAAGTTAGTATGAAAGCTGAGTTAGATATAGAACTT
>CAJQZJ010031879.1:180729-207266 GCA_907164525.1 Lophiomys imhausi
TTACTTGACTGGCTGTTTAATTAGTATTTAGCCTGTGGGTTGGGTCTGCCCCATTATTCGGAAGACTGTTTTCAAGGGACGTGAATAAACTGCTGGAGAAGAGTTTTGCGAGTTGCGTCATTCCTTGCTGGACAAGGGGGGATGCGACATGATTTCAATTTGATATTTCATTTATTCATTTATTCCTTGAGAAGTTTATAGGTGGATACAACATATTGGCATCATCTCCACTCCCATTTATCCCCCTACTCTTCCCTGGTCCTTCACCCCTTCTTTCCTCTGAACTTTGTGCCCCTATTATTTTTGAACCAATTGAGTCCAATCAGTGGTACCCATATACACACGGGTGTGGGGCCTGGAACATGGTTAACCTACTGGAGATCATGCTTCTAAAGGCAATCTGCCTTCTCTCTTCTGGCTGTCATCAACTCTAAATAGCACCTCATCGAGGAGTGGGCCTCTTGTGCCCACCATCTGCAAAGTGTCTTCTGGATATGACAGGACACTGTGTTCACCAGTACACAGTCACAGAGGTTGCCTGCACAAGATGAACAAGATCTAGACAGGTAACATTCCAGCATGGATAGGGAAGGGAGATCATCATCTTTCTTTCTTTCTTTCTCTTTCTTTCTTTCCTTCCTTCCTTCCTTCCTTCCTTCCTTCCTTCCTTCCTTCCTTCCTTTCCTTCTTCTTCTTCTTCTTCTTCTTCTTCTTCTTCTTCTTCTTCTTCTTCTTCTTCTTTTTCAAGACAGGGTTTCTCTGCGTAGCCTTGGCTATCCTGGACTGGCCTTGTTGACTAGGCTAGACCTTACAGAGCTCTGCTTACCTCTGCCTCCTGAGTGCTGGGATTAAAGGTGTGCACTACAACTGCCTGGCTAGAGTTCATCATTCTTAAAGGCAAATGCTCCAATAAGTATTTAGAGAAAATAATTTAGGGATCAAAATTAAGTCCCTTCTAATCCTTTTATGACTTTGTGACTTAACTGCTTTGTTTTTATTTGGCTTCTTTCTGTCCCAAGACCGACCCTATTCTTCATGCTGTATGGAGTTTGCAGACAAGCACATTGTCAGGGAAAGAGCAGAGAAGACAGAGCCACCTCACCTCATTCTGTTTTCAACAATCAGGGATTAATTTACTGTGGCTCATTGTCACTTTTTTCTCACTTGAGGTTCACTGTCCTATGAGCAGAGCCCCCCTACTTGTATTCTTGCTGTGCACTCAGAATCTAGAAGCTAGCCAGCACTTCTTAAATGCTAAATAAATTAAGGAGGAACTGTTATAAGTCTTTCTCCTTAGGAAGAGAAAATTTTTGATGTGTTCCGATCAACCTCCTATAGACAGGAGAACTATGGCTGCAGTTGGAGCAAAAATACTATCAAGTACAATGAGAATTACATTTTTTCCCCTAGTTTCCCAACAAAATGATAGATCTTGGCAAAGATCACCAACTCTGCTAATATTATAAAGACCATCAGGTGGTTTAATGTGGCTCTTCTGGTGTAGTCTCATAGTCATCTACCAGGTGTTCTTGCCCCAAATTTAGCCTGACTCAAATAAGCTTCTAAGTTCCACTAGCTGTTTGCAGGCAACATGGCACGCAACTAGCTAACACAGCCATGTGACAGTTTAATCGGCAACTCTAGAATGAGGGCTTTCTATAGGACAGATGATCATTATCTTGTGTGTATATCAGCAGTTGTACACACAGACCAGAGGAGATTACTGCTTGAGAGAGGGTTTCTCACTGAAACTGGAGCTAGCTAAGAAGGGTGGCCAGAAACCCCCAAGGATTTTCTTACCTTTGCATGTACTCCCTCTGCCTGTTAAGTGTCTGGGATTACAGGTGTGCCTTGTAACCAGTATTCAAATAATGGAGATCCAAACTCAGGATTTGAGCTCTTACACACTGGACCATCTCTCCAGCTCTCAATTGAAATAATTCTTCTTTCAATAAATGAATTGAAATGGCCAATTGAAAAGAAAAAAGGCCATTGCATGATAAAGGAAATTAGGAGATACCACAATTGATTAAATTGTGGATTTCAGTTCCCATGCAATTTTTGTTATATTTTAATGGATAGATAAGAATGCCAAAATTTTATGGATTGATGGGGGTGTTTTTGTTTTTGTTTTGATTTAGAAGGAGTTTCGCTGCCTGTCCTGGAGCTCACATTGTAGACCAGGCTGACCTGGAACTTAGAGATCCTCCCACCTCTGCCTCCCACACGCTGGGATTAAAGGTATGCAGCACCACCGTCCAGCTTAATGGAGGTGTTTTAAAAGAATCTTTACTTATTTGTTTGTTTATTGTGGGTGGAGGAGACCCATGTGTAATGCAGCATGTTTGTGGAGGTCAGAGGGCAGCTAGTCAGAGTCAACTTTCTCCTTCCACTCTGTGGGTTACTGGGATTGAACTCAGGTCACTGAGCTTGGCTACGAGCCCTTTCCTCACTGAGTCATGTCACTGGCCCCTAATGAGGTGGTTTTGACTCACATGTGAACTGTAGTATTTGCACAAGGTGATTTGTGTACATTTATCTAACTTTAACATTTATCACTTCTTATGGTAAAAAAAAAAATCCTTTCTTCTTTGTTTTCTTTTTCTTTCTTTTTTTGCTCTTTGTTGTTTGCTTTGAGACAGGGCTTCTCTGTTTAACAGAGCCTTGACTGTCCTGGTCTTGCTTTGTAAACAAGGCTGGCCTCAAACTCACAGAGATCAGCCTGCCTCTGCCTCCTGAATGCTGGGATTAAAGGTGTGCAGCACCACAACCAGCTTCTTCATTTTTAATGTACAGAACTGTATTATTATCCGTGGTCACCCAGCGGGGTGACCACAGTATGATGCTCACAGGTGCTTGTACCTTGCTTGTGGTTGGCCAATGTTTCCTCATCTCTCTCTCCTTGCTGTTTTTCACAGCCCCTTATAACTATCATTCAACTTTTATGAGACCAACTTGGTTAGATTCCCAATATACAGGAGAACCAGCTGAGCTTGCTGGTCTGGGCGAGGTCTTTTTCAATTACTCCTGAGGTCCGTTGCTTTGCATGCTGTAGCAAATGCCTAGAGAGCCTTGCTTTTCTAAGGAGAACAAGCCAACGGGGTAAGTCACTTCAAATACTCAGAGAAGAAAGGGGAATACTATCCGCAGTTGTAAATTGGCGTTTGGAATAAGGAAGGCTGTTCTGTGAGAGTTCCATGTTGTAAAAAGGCTCCAAAGCCATAGAAGAAGTAGTTTGCCCTTGACTTTGAGTAAATGCAAAGATATGACTATTTTATCATTGTAAAGTCTTTGTAAATCTTAGTAGTACTCTCCCCCTTAGTTCACTCTACACCTGGAGAGATGGCTCGGTGCCTCAGAGTATTTGTTGCTTTTGCAGAGGACCCAAATTCAATTCCCAGCACCTACATCAGTCAGCTCACAACAAACTGTGTTTTCAGCTCCAAGGGATCTAACACCCTCTTCTGGCCTTCATATGTACCTGCACATGTGTGGCATATGTGTACAGATGTACAATATGTATAAATAAAAACAAAATAAATCTTTAAAAAGTCTGCTTTGGTAATTCTGGATTTCTATATGGAATACAATTTTGATCCCTTATTTTCAACATTCTTTGCTTTATAAATCTATTTCTACTTATCCCGTTTCCCCATCTTACCTTTTTATAGGATTAAATTGATTTTTTTATGTGAAATAATCACCAATATATTAGAATTTAGATATAACACTCTAGCAAGTATTATGTCAGTAACCTTATAGGCATTTAATCTTACTATATTTCTTTTGTATTCATTTTCCTTTAACATCTGGAAAGTCATATGCTTTTTTATTCATCTTAGTGGTCAGACTAAATGTCATGGTATAAACTCTTAGCTTATCAAAGACTCATAAATTCACAATTTTGCCTCTTTCTTAACATTCTGCAGGTAGCTTGCCTTTTAACACAACCCACTTCTACTCACGCTTCTTATTGACTTGATAGGATGAAGTCCTTGCTACTACTCTCATTTTTTGAAGAATAATTTCCTATATACAGAATTCTAGTATAAGCTTTTTTCTTCCCATTCATATTAAGAGAGTTACATCTTAACCTTCCTGCCACATATTATATCTGATGACAATTCAGCTACGCTAATTTTGTTTTAAAAAGAGGTCTTATGGAGGGTCTCCAGCTTGATGCTGTCCTGAGCTATCTAGTAAGTTATAGCCACCGTGGGTAGTGGAGTGATTTCTCATCTCATGCATGTATGTATAATGTTTTTAAATTTTTATTTATGTTTTTACGTGTATTGGTTGGTGTTTTGTCTATGCACCATGTGCATGCAGTGACTTTCAGAGGCCAGAAGAGGGTGTCAGACATCCTGGAACTGGAGTTACAATGGTAGTGAGCCATGATGATGTGTGTTGGGAATTGAATCTGGGTCCTCTGGAAGAGCAGATAATGCTCTTAACCTCTGAGGCATCTCCCCATTCCTTTTTTTTTTTTTAAAAAAGTATTCTTTTTTTTGGTGTTAGGAATTTGGATAACGTGAACTTAAATTTGTTTTTCTTTACTTCTTTTTTCTTAGTGTTTTAAAGCTTCTTAGCTATATGGATTTGTGTCTTTGCACATTTAAGAAGATTATTGGTAATTCTTTATATGTTTTTTTTTTTCCTGCCTCATTTTAAACCAACTCCTCTCTGGAAGGCCAATTATGTTTAAGTAAGACCATTTGATATTCTAGAGACCTTAAATTGTTTTCTAAATTAGGTGTTCATTTTCTCTGTTTTACTTTTGATGACTTAAAAATGTTTATTTTATTTTTAATTTTGTGTATATGTGTGTATGTGCATGTAGGTGGAGTGTTTATGGATTCCAGAAGAGGGAGTCAGATCAATGAAGCTTTTGTATGTATGCACATGTAGGTGCAGTGATCCTGAAGTCCAATGAGGGTGTCAGATTCCTGGAACTGGAATTATAGGTAGTTATGGATCCCTTTTCTAAAGTTTCAGGGTCTTCTCCAGATGTCTGTCTTTCTCTTACTAGCTATCTGATTTTAGAGTTAAAAAATATATATATTGTTTTTTTGTATTAGTGATGGCTTCATTAAAAAAGCAAGCAAAAGGGATTATTTCATTTTCATATTTTCTTGTCTGTAATCCATGTATCTCTCATTTAACAATTCCTTACTGTGATTTAATCAATGTTTTTTCTTTAAATCCCATGTTGAAGTGTTTGTAATGCTTCTATTTCATGTGCCAACATCTTCTGAGGTTGCTTTTCCTTTAGATGACCCACTGTTTTGTCTGTCCCAGAAAGGACAGATAGCATAATTTCATGTGTTTGGATAGGGTATTTTTTATGTGGGGTTTGAGACGGGGTCTCTCTCTATATTCAAGTTTATTCTGGAACTTGCCAGGGAGTCTAGGTTGGGCTTGCCCTCTTAGCAAACATTCTACCTTATCCTTTAGAGTGTTGAGATTCTAGGTTGGAGCAGACACTGTTACGTAGGCTCATTAAAGGCACACTTACCATCTTCACTCTTTCTTCTTTCCTCTCTCCTTCTATAACTATCCCAGCTTAAATGTAGATATTCTAAAGAGAAACCTTCAGTATCAGACTATTGACACAGTAGACCCCAAGAAATTAGGATTTCTCCAGAAATCTCATGCTGCGAGCCTGTTGTCACCAGAGCTAGAGTTTGTCTCTCAGAGTATTGTGACAATATGTCAGACCACCTTCCAGAACAGACTGGAGCTTGAGACAATGATGGGCCATTGATGGGCAGGATCATACCTTGACTAGGACTGCTGAGCTAAGTAAGAATTTACAGACAACCTCATATCAAGGCTCAAACATAGGCCTGGGGCTGGTATCTATGGGTGTACCACTGGTCCTCTTTTTTTTCCTTCATCTTTTGAGTGTGGCCACACTGAATGCATCTCCTTTATCTACTTTGCACTCTTACCTATTTCTTTGATTGGCCAATTGAGGTCAGGTAGCTGACTCTATATTGCTTTGGCTTCCAAGATCTAGGCTCTGACCCTCACAGCTCCAGCAATTCTTGCCTCTTAGTGTCTCACTGTTTCCTCACGGAGCTGGATAGTTGCCTAATATTTTTACATCCACTTCTAAACACTATTTATTGAAAACCACAAGTATACTATTTGGCTCATTATTGACTTCAAAAGATAGCTTTAAAAAAAAAAGTCTAAATAAACTTAGGGAATATGCTGATTTTTTAATATTGTTTTTTTACATGAAGATGACTAGAGCTAAAATTTGGAAAGAGACCCGAACTGTCTATCAGTTTTTATTTTCACGGAAGTTGAAATTTTTTGTGTTGCTTTTTTTTTTCTGTTATTTTTGAACATCAGGCTGCCTAAAGTCTTTGAAAAGGAATAATGGAGGTCTTTATGTAGAAAAACCTATTCTTGCTCACAAATGTGTTTCAGAATAGGCTAACTGTGATTTTGTGCTACTGAGAGTAAATAGCCAATTCTTCACAGAAATTGTTTTGTTTTGTGGTTCTTTTTAAATTTATTTCCTTCACAGACAATGGTTTTCAGCCTGAGAAAAATGATCGGATTCTGTCCCCATGCTGGTTGGTCTCTGTCCTCCCCACTGTACCACTGTGCAAATGTGTCAAGGCAGGTCAGCACTTTAGTATTTCCAGGGTGTCCTGGCAATGTCCAGGGTGTTAATGAAACATCTATTGCTTTTGAAGAGAAGTTTGATGTCTTAAGTGTTGTTTCCTCAAGGTCTCAGAAGAACTGCCAGGAAAGGATAGGTATTTTGTGTAGTCCAGGTCAGAGAGCTAATGGTCAACACTTTGACTAATCTTCAAGATGAAGTGTGATATATGGGCAGGAAAACTGGCTGCTGAAGATAGGTCTTCTTGCTCCAAAAACTGCCCCATAATTGGGCTGGATACAGCTCTCTTACTAGATTGTCTACTGCTGAATCTTCATCTTGTGTTGTCTGAGCCATCGAGAGTCCTGGAGGATGGGATTGACTGTGGGTAGAGTTGTGGATCTTTCCCCTGATGGTGGATAGAGTCCCCCATGGTTGTGTGTGGCTCTTCACCCTGACCATGGGTAGAGTCCCATATGGTTATATGTGACTCTTCGTTCTGATTGTGGATGTACTCTGCATGACTGTATGTTGCAGTGGCCCTCTATTTTCTGTAGTATATTGCTACTCCCTTGACGGAAAATATATTTCTATTATCAGTGTAGTTGCTGTTATTGTTCTGGGGATGGAAACCATGACACTGTGCTTGAAGGCCAAACTCCTCTGTGTTGAGCTGCATCCACAGTACTTTGAAGGGAAGATGTTGTAGAATGTATGGTGCCTGAGAATGGGGATAGATGAACTTAATACTGACTCTGAAAATGCAGTTCTGAAGGAATTAAGCCTAAAGGTAGTATATGGAGAATATGTGAGGAATTGAAATGAAATAGTCTCAAAGTTCATTCTCATCTTGTTGCTTAGGAAGGGAAGCAGATGGAGTACGGCAGGAAGATAGTATCTGCTGGGTGATATACAAAAAGGAGGGGATCCAGGGCACTGAAGAGACATGTAACCTATGCACAGTATTTTTCATAGTGTGCCTTAACAAGGTGCTAATATACTTTTAATACTTTAGAAATCACTAAATATTTATTTTAAAATTTGTGTGTGTGTATGTATGTATGTATGTATGTATGTATAAGTGCACATGAGTACAGATTTTCTCAGAATCCAGAAGTGGGCATTGGATCTTTTGGAACTGGTGTTATAGGAGGTTATGAGTCACTCAATGCAAGTGCTGGGAACCCAACTTAGATTCTCTGTAAGACCATTTCAGGCTCTTAACCACTGAACCATCTCTCCAGTCCCTGGTGGTAATTATTAATGGAAATATTGTAATCATAAAAATAAATGGTTGAGCTATAAGATTTTAAAATATCAGTGTATTTAAGGGCCCTTGTAGTTACTCTATACTCCCCCACATAGGATTATTTAAGAGTAAACTCATTAGTAATCTTGATCTTATGTAAAAATCTCAGTTTCTGTCTTTCATGTAATGTGACATTTGCAGGTTTGTTACTGGTACATAGATTGGTACCTGCTACACCCAGTACCATGATCTTAGTAACGGGTAATAGTGATTGGTCATCTTCTCTTACCACTCCGTTAGGTTTTTTGTTGTTGCATGCCTTATTTGCAAAGGAATTATAAGAACTAGGCTCTGAGATGAATTTCATTTCACGGATGATGCCATTAGACACAAGAGCTAAATGCTTGTACATAGCTCCATGTTAGGTAGTAAGGATTGGTTTATATGCGTGGCTCATCTCTCTGAATCCTTTAGGTTCAGAGCTGTAATCACAAATGACAGGATTTTTTTTCTTTTCATGGCTAACCAGTATTTCATGGTGCATATGTAGCACCTTTTCTTTATGAATTCATTTGCTGTCATATCTTGGCTATTGTGAATAGTTTAACAGCGACTATGGATGTGCAGCTGTATCTCTTGTCAGACTTAACTGTCAAGTTGACATAACCTAGAGTCGCCTGGGAAAAGACTTTTGATGAAGAATTGTAGCTATGCCAATAAGCATGATTTTGGGGGCATTTACTTAAATAAAGTAATTGACAGAGGAGGACCTAGTCTACTGTGGGCAGCACTGTTCCGTAGGCAGGCGGTTCTGGATTGTATAAGAAGAAGAGAAACAGAGCCGTGAGAAAGCACATGAATGTGCTTGCATTCATTTTTCTGTGTTCTGGACCATGGATGAAACGCGATTGGCTGTCTCAAGATTCTATTGCAGGATATGTGATCACATTGTGAACCCCGAGTTTGTGAACTGCAAAAACCTGTTTCTAATTGTTGGATGGCTCCGCCTTTAATCCTGGAGCTTTCTGTTTATTGTAAACAAGTTCTTGTGGTGTGGATCTACCTTAGCATACACCTTTTATACAAGAACTTTCTGTTTATTGTAAACAAATACTTGTGCTGTGGCGCAGCCTTATCAAACACCTTTAATCCTAGAGCTTCCTGCACACGGGATTAAATAAAGTTAACTCTAGGTCAAGAGGTGGAACAAGAAACCAGCTGACAGAGATTGAACAGAAAGGAGGAACATTGAGCTGAAGGTATTTAAGACATTGTGGAGAAAAAGAAGGGACTTTTAAGCTTTGAAGGCTTTTGGCTTAGCTGGGTGCTTTCTCTGACTCTCTGAGCTAGCAGGTTTTCATCCCAGTATCTGGCTCTTGTATCATCATTGGTAAAATTGAATGGCTGGGATATTTTATCTTTTTAAAACAACAAGATTCTGCTGCTATGACCTCTTCATAGAGATGGACTGTAACCTGGAATTGTGAGCTAAACGACGCCTGTTGTCCCCTAAACTGCTTGTTGTCAAGAAATTAATTCGACCACAGCAACATATGCGAAACTAAGACATAAAAGGTGGGCATGAAACCTAAATAGACACTTCTCAGAAGAAGATGTACAAACGGGCAACAGATACAGGGAGAGACGTGCTCTGTCTCCTGAAAATTGTCGGGGGAACAAATCAAAGCCATGAGACATCCTCACCAGGTCAGAATACCATGACCTTCTTCCTCTATGTGTCCCGTGGAGAGAAGAGCTGCTTTTAATTCCCAGTGTCTTAGATAGTGTGTCCTGTATCAAAACGCTTATAGGTTCAGGGATCTTACCCAGGGCGATTGAGGATTTTGGGTGAGTGATCATAGAGGCCACGTTCATCTCTGTGTTCCAGGAGGGCTCCTGTCCTACAGCTGATGCCGTTCCTCTCAAATAATTCCTAACCCTCACAGTGGAAAGAAGATGATGGAAATGTCTGTATTGTAAAGCTTCAACCTGTGTGGTGGAAAGGGCGATTTTTTCACTATAAACGCTGAGCTTTTCATAATGGTATATATAAAACACCCAGAAGAACCCAACTGTTGTTATAATGAACTCTAACACAATGGTGGTACATATGTATTTCTTTGCACTTACAAAAAGGCCCCGGGGGAGGCTAAATGCAGATACAAGTGTCGTAAAAATGAGATTCATTTGAGAGAATTTGATGCTCATAGTCTTTTATTTGAAAGCCACCAGCATCATAATGTCACAGAAAAATAAAAGAATGATGTGTGCAAACAATACGGACAACTGGCATTTTTTACTTTTATTACTAATAAATAGCCAGATGTTTATTTAAAACTCCCCTTTGCATTTATTCTGGAACAAATGACTTTTGTGATAATTTCTACATGCAAAGCCTTTCAATTTTGCTATTGTCTGGCAACTAATGACACTAAATGGATTTCTCTAAGTCCCAGGGGTCCTTAGAGGTGTCTGACTGGATTGTCCCCACTGCTTCTGTTCTGACACGATAAGAAACCAACACAGAGGCAACACAGCCATGCTTAGGACATAGCATTTCCTTCTGACTATCTCATTGAAGGAAAACAATGCACGTCTCTAGGAGAATCCTTCAATAAATGACCCCCTTGGCCTCCAAGGCTTCTCAGCACATGGACTTTCCAATCATCTGAAATGAAAAGAACCAGATGGCCTAACTTCATAGCCAAAATTCTAATATCTCTTTTTTTTTTCAACAGTCTCATGTAGCCCAGGCTAATCCTGAACTTCCCATGTAGCTGAAGAAGACTTAAACTCTGGATCTTCCTTCCAATTGCTGGGATTGTGAAACTGCAATTTAATTATCACTTGTATTTATTAATAAGTATAAACTGTAAGATTAGGCCAGTGGAGCAGCTGTCGGCTTGGTAGAACAATGGGTGGCCTGGCAGGATATCAGCCTGGCCCGCCTTAACCAGTGGCCTGATTTATCCTGGGGAAATAGCCTCGGACCAAGGATGGCTTACACCACCTGTAACCTAAACTCTGTTAAGTAATATAAGTTGTTATATAAGGCTGGTAGAATTACCGGTGGCTTGCCGGGAGTTTCGCCAGGAGTCCAGGAGTCCGATGGCCCTGGATTGCTTGGACTGATGGCTTATAAGTTGCTGAGTTCCTTTCCACAATAATTAAATACAAGACCTTTTAATGTTTTAATGCTTAACCCTTAGCTGGGAACACTCTCAATTAGCTACTCTAAGTTAACCTGGATCACCAAATCCCAAACCACCATATGCCTGTGCTTACCTTCCAGTGTCCTCAAACACATCTATCTGCTTCTATGTCTCCCAGCAGAATGAATTAATTCTCTGTGTAAAATGCAGGGTTCCTGTTCTAATCTCAGGAAGTCCCACCTTCCTATACTTTTTCTGCCCAGCTAATTGGCCATCAGCGACTTTTATTAACCAATCAAGAGAACGACTCAGAAGGGGGCAGTAACTGGATCTCTGCATTGAAATCAGCCTATCGATGAAGCAATGTTATTAGACCTTCCCCAACAGGATTGTATGCTTGCTCCACAGCCATGACTGATTTGTGTGGTCCTAGGTATTGAAGCCCAGTAGGCAAGCTGTCTGCCAATTGAGCATTACATTTCCAGCTCCTAAACTCATTGAAAACAGACCCAGAGGAGAAGGCTGCCTGCCCTTAATGAAGACATGCCTCTCTCACTCTTGTATAATAAAACAAATAATCTGAGACTCTTAGAGAGCCTGGAAGAGGGCAAATAATTGACATTATCCTTTTACTATAAACGTCTATTAGAAGCTGGAAGACTGGGCTCTTGAGAATACGAACAGGACTTAGCCTGAAAAGGCACGTTAATTTCCTCACAAAGCCAGTCACCTCAGGCCCTGGACCATGTTCTGGATTGTTTTTAAATGTCATGCTCAGTTGAATAAGTTTTCTGTAAGCACTGCCTTAACATTTTGTTCCGTTTGATCGCTTTAAGTAGATGGTGAAGAGAAAAACTTTTGTTTTCTTTGCTTTCCAACAAAATATGGGTGTAATAAGACACACTTAGGATAGTAAGTCTTTTGCTTTCTTGGTAATAAATTCATGAGTCCCATGATGCTCTTCCTTTGAACTTGAAGGTTTCCACTAAGTGAGGCCATCCAGCAAGTTCTATTAGGAAACACAACAGACTAAGTTCATTTAAAAATTATTTAAAATATTTTTATGTGTAGCTATATATGCTTGTGGGTCCATGTGTATGATGACACATGAATAGAGCTTATAGGACAACTAGTGGGAGACAATTCTCTCCTTCACCATTTGGATTCTAGGATTGGAGTTATGTGGTCGGGCTTAATGGCAAGTGTCTTTATCTGCTGAGTAGGCATTTTGCTGGCCCGCAGTATCCTTACAAGGACTCTACAGGGGTCTGAGCACCGTGCCTGGAATGGAAACCTAGCTAGTGATACCTTTGAGATGTTCTGACAGTTGCTCAAGTGAATTTCAAGCATGGACCATTCCTGGTTTGATAGACAAGTTTTTTTGATGTGTTCATCCTGATAGTATTTGGTTTGAGTTTTCTCATGTCTCTTCTTTTGATTTTAGCATATCATCTTTTGTCTTATAAAGTTACTTTTTGGTTGCCCCTCACTTCAGTTCATATATGTAAAACACTTATGAATCAATTCCCAGAAAAAGCTATGTTTCAGTGTTCAAAATTCTACAAGGTCAATTGGGTTGACCGATCAGAGCCTCTATGATTGTGAGATTGTGAGATATGTTTTTCCTGCTTCTGTCTGACATAATTTCCTTGTGAAGGAAGGAAGATTGGGGGGGGTTTCATCAAGTTGTTTTTTTTAAGTATTTGCATGTATGTGCACAAACATGCCATGGCTTGCATGTGGAGGTCAGAGGGTAGCTTGTAGGAGTCGAGCCTCTCATTCCACCATTGAACTCAGGTTGTTAGGCTGGTGGCAAGACTCTTACCTGCTGAGCTATCCCCCTTGCCCACTAAATATCTTTGAAATGTAGTAACTTCCAATGTTTTGGAATACACCAGCTTCTACCAATTCAAAAGCAAAGCTGAAACCGATCTTTTACGTTATTATTTAACTCTTATTTATTTATTACTAAATTCACTTATAACAAACACCAACAATTTCTTAACTATTAATCCTATAAATTCCTACAACCCCTTTAACCTATCCACTAAACCTATTGATAATCATAACAACTACTTTCATACCCTTTTAGAATGATACAGTCTCTGGGGCAGGTCCTCAGTCGTCAGGAAACCAGTCTCGGGGGTAGACTCTTTAACGCACTTAGCAGTCCTTTTTCTGGAATAGCTCAGACGCAGGTTCGTCAGGGTAAATTGGCTATCGAAGTCTCACTTTAAATAAGGCTTGAGGCTTTCTTCTCTCTGGGAGACCTCAGCGTCTGTAGGCCAACTTATTTCCTTCGTATCAGCAACTCTGCCGCTCTGCCTCAGTCTTTAAAGCTGGCCACAGTTCCTTTCAGGCCACTGTTCGGACAGGTCAAACCCCTCTAGGCAAAAGCTGAGCCACAGGGTTTAGTCCTTGGCCTTTTGCTGTCTTGCCGAGGCTTTCTCTGCTCACCAGCTTCCTTCTGCCTCAGGGAGATCTGGCCATTGGTCTACCAGAACTTTCTCCAGCAGGACTCTCGGAGCTCTCTCATATCGGGGGCCCTTAGCACGCACGCGCCCCTCTGGCGTCATCCACTTGTCCTTAAATAGGATCACTCCTTGTTCCACCTGCTTCAGCTTAATTTGGGCTCTGCCCACTTAGCAGTTGAAAGCAATGCCAGGTCATAAAGTCTTTCCTTCTTTCACCTGGCTTCAACCTTGTTTTTCAGTCCAAAGAGACTCCCCTCATTTCACCTGACTTCATCCATAAGCTGATAAGCTAATTGCTCACAGCAGTGTTGATCTTCATGCCCCGAATTAAAAGACTGTATCAGAAACCTATATATTCACTAAATCTAACTTATATTAATCTATCAGTCCCTTCACAAAGCTGTAACCCAATAGCATCTGAGTCCTGTGACCTACAGAGAGCTTTCTCTGCTTTGATGTAACTGCTTATCTGATGTTCTCTCTAAGAACTTAAAAGGTGCCTGATGTACGACTAGTTTTGTTCTTGTGCTGTCCAACTCAGTCAAGCAATATTTACAACAGTCAAATGTCTTCCTTTCTTCCACAGACTAAGTTTTATTGCAAGTTCTACAAATCAAAGAGATAGGCTTTTGTGTGTGTGTATGTGTGTGTGTTTGTTTTGCACTTTTGTTTTTTGAGTTGAAAGTTTGTTGTATCTTTTTGCCCTCAAATCAGTTCTACCTTCTTCTTTCTATTGGAGGATTGATGAAACAGCAGAGTTGAAATTTACTCTGGAGACATGCCAAGGGACTGCAAAAGGCCACAAGGGGATTTCAACTAAAATCTGCCACACAGAGGTCTCCTGGCAACCCACCCAGGAAAAACCTCTGCCTTGTTCACCATTGCTACCACCTCAGCTGAGGCGCCTGTGTGTGTGTGTTTCTTTCAATCCAAGATCTTAAATTCAGGCAAAATTAAATGTAAGGTATTTGTGACATTACATAAGCAGACTCAATAACTTATTGGTTAAAACACTTTCCAGGTCAAGCGCTGCCTGTACACCCATGCTCCACTATCTTTTTCTACTCAAGTAAAGTGAAGAAGGATGTTGCTCAGTTGGTAGAGTACTCCTCCAGCATGCATGAGGCATGCCTTTGGTTGGATCCCTAGCCCTGCATAAACAAACTGGAGGCAGGAGGGTCAGAAGCACAATATCGTCCTTACCCACTCACTCAACAAGTTTGAGGTCAGCCCAGAAGGCATGAGATCCCGTCTAAAGGACATTATTAGTAACATGATAAAATATGCAGAAAAACACAAACATCGGATATGCACAATTAAGTATGACAAGGTACTGGACCAAGGGAACCTACTGTGGCAGCCAGCACCCAAGCCATCCAGCAAATTGGTGTCTGGGTGATTGATTTTAGCTGCATACTAGAATGTACTAAGGTGTCATGAGCTCTGTGGGCTTTTAGCAGAAAGATTGGTGTGTGGTTTCTTATTGCAGCTCCGATGTCACGGTGAACGATTTTCCCTTAAGACAAATTTTTTGAACTTTAAGTATTTGAGTAAGGATATTGAGCTTTTTAATCTCACAAGTACCTTGGCCTCTCACATGGTTCACAGAGACTGGAGGCTAGATGCTTCTGGAAGGTACTTCTCTACCGTGTCTTGACAATGAGTCTTTGATCTTTGGAGTAAAAGACCAAATTGAGACTTGTCATAAAATTATGAATAGCACTGGGGATTTGAATGTGGGCTTTGGGCTAGATTTGTCTAGAATAGCTTTTCACCTGCTGTATACCTGTAAAGCAAAATATTTGGGATATGAAATTGTTTCAGATACCATTGAGTAAGATTTTTTTTCTTCAATTCTCTGACCTCAAATTATAGTCTGTCTAGATTTTTCTCTTGCTTGTAAAGGTATCTTTAAAAGCATTTCATGAAGAAGAAGAAGAAGAAGAAGAAGAAGAAGAAGAAGAAGAAGAAGAAATAGCACTTAACTGTCACCCTTTGAAGGATAATCTCATTTGTAACAGCACCTCCGGCTGTTCATTCAGGTGACCCACAAAGGTGGTCCACGGGGTGCTGAATGGTTTCTTTCTCATGGTCATATTGGCCCAGTGATTCTGTGAAGTTCAGTGCTGGGAAATGTCAGCCATGGTATAACCAGGGGGGTTTACTTGAAGAAAATAATATTAAAAAGCACTTTTTCTGTTAGGGCTAACAACAAGTTTCTTTATAGGAGAAATTGCAGTGTTGATGCCTAATGGGACAGAGAGTGAATAAAGATTTTTTTCCTACATGCAGCTGGTACTCCAGAGCTAGTTGACATGAGGGGTGAGCCGGTTCTGCTGACCCACTTATCTCCTGGGGTTCTATTAGCAGAGATGTAGACATGAGCTTGGCTAGGGGACTTCACCTATTCAGCAATTAGGAGACTGCTGCTACGGAAACAGCCACTCATTTTTATCTAAAGACCTAGCTTTCACCAGGTTATGAAAAGTAACTTCTAGACGTTTTAAGCCCGAATAGATGTGATTTTGATGAAATCTCATTTTTTTATGGGGATTGAAGTTTATTTGGTTTTCAAGACGTTTTTGAAATCTGAATATAGAGGTAGTGACGAACAGCTTGATGGGAACTACCAGATGACTGCAGTGCTAGTAGTTGTGGAGCAGCAGATGAACCGATAGACCCATTGGATGTCAGGCTGTGTCTTTGGTGATTGTCTGTTTGGTTGATGTGTTTGATCAAAGACTAGGTACAAGGCCTGTGGAACAACTTGTGAAAATGGCATATTTGTTGAGCTTGCAGAAAATTAAACAGGTGACGCTGGACCCTGCTGTTAAGGTTGTAGCCTACCATGTCCAGACAACTTTCTTAAGCTTGGCACTAAATAGAGGACTCCCTTTCCCAGTGGGGCTCTCTCTTCTCTGCCTGATCTGGGGAGCTCAAATCCCCACACCCTCTATCTGACAAATGTCGTATAATCCTTAAGCTTTGCAGTCATGGCTCCCTTAGGTTCTCTGAGTACTGCTTTTCTGCCCTCTCTCCAGTCTCATTATTGTTTTCTTTAAGTAGAGCAGAAAAAACTCATATGGGAAGAAACAGTATTTGTTCATGTCATGTGCTAAGCAAATTTGGTTTTGACTAGAGAGTATTACATATTATGTTAATTTGTGAGTGATGAGGAAGTAAGGATTATGAATTTTGGACAGAGATTATTTTCTCCTAATCTGTATATGATAATCTTATCTGCAAGGTATAATCTATTTTGTTTTCTTAGCTGTAGTTACAAATGATTGAAATCAGGAGATTACATGTCAGTGTTGGTTGGCTGCCCAATACAAATGGTATTACAGGCTGAGAACTTGAACACCAACATGTATTACAGGTAATGGATAATTTTATTTTAAAATATTTATGATTTTAATATTACCTGTGATGAAAGCCCTCTCCACTGAGCTTTAGCTAGGTAAAATTTTACTTAAAATGTAAGTGCTATGTTTTCTGTCTCGAAAAGCAGAGAGATTAAACCTTATTAAATTCTCAGCAAAATGTCATACAAATTTAGCTGCACTACAAATCCCAGTGATGCTGTGAGCCCCAGTATGGAGCCCAGACAATGCTTTTTAGCTAGTAAACACTGGAACCAATAAGTTCTCATGCTTGTGTGTGTAACGTTACAAATACGTTATAATTAATAACTGAACACAGCAGCCTCAGCTTGAGGTGGTGGCGGCAGTGAACGAGGTGGTGGATTTTCCTCAGTGGGTTGCCGTGAGACCTCTGTGTGGCTTTTGAATTTTACTTGGAATCCTCTCTGTGGCCTTTTGGAGTCCTTTGGTGGTTGGTCCCCAGAGTAAATTTCAACTATTTGATATTTCATCTGTGTTGTAGTACAAAGAAGAAGGTGGAACTGACTTGGAATAGAAAGATGTAACAAACTTTCAACTAAAAAAAAAAAAAAAAGGAAAAGGAAGAGGAAGAGGAAGAGCACAAAGATAGGCCTTTGAAATTTGTGAGAGTTTCAGGAATGCCCTACTCAGCTGACCTTCCATGGGGACGGGACTTAGGAGTGTTCCACATGCACCCCCATACCCCATAGTGTCGAAAAACCACACAAATGTGAATTACACTCCACTGTGCATGATTGAAGTAACCTGTACCGCTGTCGAAGGAGCAAGAATAAAGACTAAAGGTACCGGGTCTTCCTTAAGCAAAAGGAAAATTTGGGGACTTCTTAAAATAGGAAGTCTGGGATATGGCAGAAGAGCACTAATCAATTTGGGTTCACCTTCCGAGATGGTCCCCAAAACAAATTCCCTTAAGTACTTTACACACTAAATTGCAAATAATCAGACCCACTCCTATAAACCTGTGGTAAAAAACCCCACCATCTGGTGGCCTGCCAAGAGACCCCCAAGAAGTCATGGTTGATAATCCTTTGAATCAGCTCACTAGCCAGACAACTGTCCAGCTTGTTCCCTGAAAACCATAACTCTGGCTCCCTGATGTCATTTCCTGCCCTGATGAAAAGCCTTTCATGATTCCACATGCCTTTGTACAAGTAGTAATTTCTGCTGTCTCAACAAATATTCCTCAGAGCTCCTCGTCCTACAAGCCCAGAACCTCAGCCTTTGCATAGTCAGAGGAACTATGGTCCAGTGGCAGAGCTGAGTAATGAACCAAGTGCCTACACTGGTACCCCCATGTAGGAAATAGCCAGAGAAGTATTTTGGCCTCAACAGGGCGGTCCAGGACCCTCAGCTTCGGCATCACTGCCAGTACTGTGACATGTAATGTGCAGACAACATCCTTTACACTATTCACATGGCTTGCCATGGGTATCACCATCCTTTTCACTGCAGTATTTGTGGATGCAGATGTTAAAACAAGCATGATTTTGCCTGTTGGGGCAAATCATTTTTTTCCAATAACCAATAACTGAACACAATCAACATTGTTCTCAATTGGTTTGGTATGGAGTGGGAGTGGGATGGGGTGTTATAATTTGGCTTTTGGTTTTTAAAATAACCTACAAGAGAAATTCACAGACCACCAGGCTTTGGTAAGTCAATTAAGAGTATATTGAGTATGCTAGCAGGCTGATGAAGAGCAGAGTTAAACCTGGGAAAGACTCTTGATGCTGATACAAGGGAAAGGAGGGGCTTTAAACTCACATCACACCTGGTGCAGGTACATGTCTTTAGAATGTAACCTCTGCTCTTGTTAAACATCACACAGGGAAATCCCTTCTAAGGAACAAAACCATTTTTATACATTGGGACCCTCTTTCAGCAGGGAAGGAGGGCCCTTTGGGTCTTGTAAAACATGTTCTCAGAAAGAAGCCATTTTTTTTTTTCAGGAAAATATGGCTCCCAAGGTGTGCTAACCCTTCCTAAACCATTTGTTTGCTGTCAAATGTGGCTCCTATGGGGAGGATGTGCAGGGCCAGGGAAACCCTGCCTCTTCTGAGTTATTTTAATTTTGATCATTATTAATAAGGTAAAGGCTAATTTTAAAAGTTGTATATTCTATTCATAAAATATAAATTTGATAGTGACAAAAGGTTTTGTTAACATTTCATTAAACTCTAGTCAAGGTTATTTATGCATTAGACAAATGCATCAATGCTTTTTTTATTAGACCTGTGAGAGCTGAAAAATAGTTATCTTAGCAGGTGTTCAGTTTTCTATACTTGTCTGTAGTCTTCCAGGGTTATGCATACTCCTGATGCTTTGTATATACATCCCACCTAAATATTTTTTTTCTGCCATATTTCAATGTGGTAGAATAAACTTTTTTTTTAAATGAAATTTGTGTCATAGTCTGGGTAACTATTGCTATAATGAAACACCATGGTAAAAGCAATTTGGGGAGGAAAGGGTTTATATGTATAATCTATTACTGAGGAAGGCAGGACAGGAACTCAAACAGGACAGGAACCCAGAGGCAGGAGTTGATACAGAGGCCATGGAGGGGTGCTGCTTACTTGGCTTGCTCAGGCTGCTGTTTTCTAGAATTCTAGCCCAGGAATGGCACCACCCACAATGGGCTGGTCTCTCCCACGTCATTGAGAAAAGGCTTTACAGGCTTGCCTGCAGCGGAATCTTGGAAGGCATTTTCTTAGTTGGAGTTCCCTCCTTTCAGATGACTCTAGTCCATGTCCAGCTGACATAAAATTAGCCAGCACAATCTGTTGCAATGTGTTTCAATGTTTGTAGAGGAACTATCTTTAAATTTGCTCTTAACTGAAGCACCGTTTTCATTCACTAACTTAAGGTAAGTCAAGTAGTTTCATTTAAACCCAGAACAGCTATCTCAGTATAATAAATATGTTTTTCTTCAGGGTAAAAATAAACATTTTTTTTCAAATTTGAATATGAAAATGAAAGTCCTAAAAGTGAAAATTCAAGTCTAAGTTGGAAATTGTGATTGTTATTTAAAACATGTTTATTTAATGTCTATTATAAATATGTTGGTTTTTCATTGATTTTTTTTTCTATTTCCAGGTAACCTTTTGAAGCTACAGATAAATACACCAGAGTGCTAGATGCCTTTTTGAATCTGAATCTTTCATTTAAATTCTGCATCCTGAAATTATTAGTGTTGGGTAAAATTGATTACCATATTCATAACCTCATTCTTCCTGGACTTCTATGACCAAAGTGGAAGAGGAATTCATCCATCTTATTAAGATATTTCAAAACAATCTTCAAAGTTTCCTTTAGAAACATTTTGCTTGCTGTCCATTTGTGCCCATAGTTTCCAAAAAGGTGGGTGTAGAAAACACAGGGAAATGTGATATGAGGAAATAGCTACAAAAAAACGAGAACATTCCCAGACAGGTGCAGTGACTTCTCCAGAGTAGGCCACCTGAAATGCTTTCTGTGTGTTCTAATTGTAATTGTTATTTGCAGTTTTACGTCTTCATGGACAATGACAATGGTATGTGGGAAGTGATGGGGCATTCACCATAAAGGGAAAGGATAAAAAGAGAGAAAGTTAATGCAAACCACATTTAAACATGACATTTAATTGGTTGATTAAAAGACTTGCTAAATGAATTTAGGATGGTCCATTTCAAGTAGAAATCTGCTTCTGCTTCTAGTGGTGTGTGTGTGTGTGTGTGTATGTGTGTATTATGTAATAAATAGCTAGCTTACTCTGAGGAGAGCTTGGCAAAATGATAGAACATTGCTACTTACTATTGGTTTTTTATGTACTTTGTGAAAAATCTCATTTTAAAATTTGATTAATACCTTGAAATTACTCTTAACTGCATTCCAAAAGAAATATCCTGTAAAACATTTATTAACAAAAATGACCTCTTAAACTGAAGAAGAAAGAAATATTAAGGTATCTACCTAGTAAGCCCCAAGTGCCATGTTAATGAATCTTTTCCCTAGAGTATATTGCATAACCAGTCTTGGCTCACCCCACCTGTACTGTTTACAGTGTCCCACCAAAGACACTTTCTCCAAAGGGGAACTTTCTTGTGACCTTAACTCTCTAGTCTGTTGCTTAAATCACTCACTTAGTTTTACTGTAACACTTTCCAAATATACTGTTATGCCCAGATCTCGAGAGCACCAAAGACCACCAGGAATCCGAGTCCGATGCAACAACAAAGGTTTTTATTGATACAAACCTGGGCAGGGTCTGAACACTGGGAACGGCCCCGAGACCCGAGAGTTTGGGGTTTTTAAGGGCTAAAACCACAAGAAGGGTGGCATTAGATAAGTGGCTAATCATAGATGACCTTTAAACAGATTGGTCCGAGCCAAGTAGCCACACTACAAACCGACCAGAGGCATGTCTGGTATTGTAAGACGTGTCTGAGAACTTCCTGATAAACTGGTTCCGAGAATGAAGGACAAACTTCCTGTTGACAGTTATGTAATTGACAGGCCACAGAACAACTGAGTCATCCTTACCAGGCAATGCTTTACTACCAGGGGGCAGGGGATGACTCAAGGGGGTTGTACTTGGAGCCATCTCAAGGCTATTGTCATAGGGCTGGAATACACAAGCATTGAGCTATTCTCCCTTGATGGCTCCTGTTATCTATGCTTTGCACAGATGGTCCCTGTCTTTCTGGGGTCAAGGTCTCTCAAGAAGGAGAAGCCATTTCTAATTCTGTTTTTCAGGCTGACTTTATTGCTTTGTCCTTTTATGGTCTGCAACGTCTAAGAGCTGAGCAGAACAAAATTGCGCGCGGGGGGGGGGGGGGGTTATTTCTCTCAATACCTTAACTCTAATAGTTACCAGTTTCCTTGGAAAAAAACAGGGTGTCATTTGGAAACTTTGCTATTTTTAAAGTTTTACTCAACTGAAAGCAATACCCCCAAATAGACAGTGAAAACTCCTGGAGAGGAAGAAGCTCAGTGTGTTGGGAACTTGAGGCAGGAAGATTACTAGATTATTAGGGAGTTCCCTGCCAGTCTGGGAACCATTGCAAGACTAACCAGAAAGAGCCCTCCTTAAGCCAGCTTATCACCCAGACATTGTGGGCCAAACAGTGACATGTGTTTTACTTTTCCTAACAACTAAATATGAGTGTCTTGAAGGTACATTTCATTTTAAATATGGAAAAGATTTTTCATAATTACAAACTATAAGGAAAACCCTAATTTTCCAATCACATAAAGATTTTGGCTGGTATGCCTTAAGATGTTGATGTGTAAAGCTACAAATACTTCTAAATGCATGGACCCTTTGAAACAAATCTACCTTAGAAACATTTTTTTTTGGAGTTGTACTTTTAAAAAACGATTTAGGATTTGCTGAAATGTTCTGAGTTAAATTCTGTACTAGGAAAGATATTAGATTATTTCCTTACATATTAAATATGTTCCTCATTTTGATTTTAACTAAATGTTTTAGGGAAATGAGTTAAAAAGTTTAACAAGAACTATTTATAAACTATATTCATTAACAGCAGTGTTCTGAAACTAAATTAATTTTTGTTCAGTAAACATATGTTTAAGGGTTTTTTTTGTAATCTATCTCTACTAATATGTTTTTTTAAGAAACTGAAGAGATTAATAAATTTACTTAGATTTTATTAATGTAGCCACAACTTCTTGAAGGCTAGACATTTACTTTGAAAATTTTCTCTTCGGTGTTTCCAGGGATGTTTTGTTTTAGAATTGTGTTTACTATTTATCTTCAGAATTGTTTGACAAGGGGAATAAATCCAAAAAAGAAAAAGCAAATGACAGGGATAACTCTCTTTAAGTTCTGCAAAATGTTTATCAAATGAAGGAATTGTTAGAAACATGTTAATTTCCTGATAAAGAACTTTTCATTAGTCTTAGGGGTACACTTTTTTCTAGAATTTGCTGTTGTTAATGCTAAGGTTTATGGAACACATTTTGTATGCAAAGCATAAATCTTGCACCATGGTTGTAAGACATGATTTTATTTAGGGATCAAGAAAACAGTTTAATGCTGAGTAATTTTATCCAACATGTAGTTCCTATTGTGATTAATACTTTGGTTTTTTTAATACATGAATAAAAAATAAAACTTTCTAATGATCTCATTTTTTTGAAAGATTAAATCAAAGTAATGTTTTAGTAAGTGTATGCTACATAAAAATGTTAATAAAAGGTTCATGCAAAATCCAAAAATTGATGCAGAGGCTCAGGAGGTGGCTCAGTGGTTAGGAGTATTTGCTTTTCCTGCAGAGAACTGGAGTTTGGTTTCCAGCACTACCCATGTTGGGAGGCTCCCAATCACCTGTAACTCCAGCTCCATAGGCTACAATACTCTCCTCTGGCCTCCCTGAGCACTGCATAAACACACACACACACACACACACACACACACACACACACACACACACAGACACCACACACAAGAGAGAGAAAATGTTTAGAATTTTGATTAAAATTTCCTTCAAAGAGTGTGAACTGATCAGTAGGCATAGGTTCCTAGAGATTGCATCTCTGCTTGTGAGCTACAGTACACAGTAAGAAATACAACTTTGTATTTCTTAAAGTAAGTTGCCTGAGAATTATAAGTATTTCAAGTCCTTGCTAATGTGATAGGTGAAAAAGTTAATCTTGTCTTAATTTTAATCTTTCTTACAGTGGAATCATTTTTATTTTTTATTTTTAGAAAGATGTATACACTGAGGTCTAATTTATAGATGGTAGGATTCATACTTTTTAAAAGTCTAGGTCAGTTAATTTTGACAAGTGTGCTTTGCTATGTAATGCACACCATAATCAGATTCCTCAGTATTTTGGCTCTGGATATGCAGTGTTATGTTCCTGTTGCTGCTGCTAGCAGCCTCCAGCCTCTGGGCCAGTAACCTTTCCAAAGACCTAGAGGGACACTAATCTAGAAGGCCCATCTCTCCAAAATGCATTTCCCTTCTCTACGCGATTTCCCCACACCTTTGCAACCTTATCAGCTCACTGTCATCTGTGATGGTTAGTTCTTTTTGTTAACAAAAGCCAGGGTCATCTGAGAAGGAACCTCAAATGAGAGAACATGTCCATCAAATTGGTCTGTAGGCAAGTCCATGAGTCATTAGTCCATGAGTCATTTATAGATGATTGATGTAGGCAGGCCCAGCTTTCTATGGTTTACCATCCGTGGAAAAGTGGCCCAAGGGGTGTAAAAGAAAGGTAACTGAATAAGATAGTAAGCAGCACTCCTCCATGGTCTCTGCCTTAGTTCCTGCCTACAGGTTCCTCTCTTGACTTCCTGGCTTGATTTCCCTCAGTGATGGACTATGATAAGGGAGTGTAAGATGAAATAAATCCTTTATGCCTTAGATTTGGTCATGGCATTTTATCATGGCAGTAGAAACTAGACCAAGACATGGTCTTTAATAATTTTACATTTTATGTAGATTTTCCAGTTGATTTTGGCAGGTGACTTGGTGTGCTAACAAATACACCTTGATTTTTTTTTCTTCTTCATTACAGCAGCCCCTTATACCAAGATTTCACACCAGAATGGCTACGATGATTGTATGAACAGTTTCCAGATCTCAATAGTTGATCAACTGAGAAAACACATTGCTGCCTAGGGGCTGCCTGTCCACCTTGGGTGGTCACCTGGGGACCTAGTAAAAGGTCACCCTTCCAATGTGTAGCTCCCTCCCTGGAGCACCAGGCTTCCTGGGCTGTAGTGACAGAGGGTCTCAGTGAAGTTCTTATCCCTACTTTTCTAGGTTGTGGCCTATACCTTCCTCCATGGCATCCCAGTCAGAGCTAGTGCTGTGGTGCTCCCCATGTGAAAACGGGTGGGAATACAGTTACAGTGGAAGCCAACAGCTGTTGAATGTTTACAGGTTTCCACATACAACTTCTGTCATTTTTAAACATTTATTTCATTTTTATCTTTGAGAGTTTCACACATCAGTACCATATTTATATCATTTCCACATCACCCTCTCACTACTCCAACTCCTCCCATGTCCTATCCACTCCCTCTCAAATTATTAACCTTTTATTCTTCAATTAGTATTATTAAATATGTATATGTACACACACACACACACACTCGTGTGAGTGGGTGAGCATGTGTGTTTGTAAGTCTTTAGTATTGATTATATGTATACATGTTTAGGGGTGACCGATTGGGACTGGATAAACCTATCAGAGGCTCACCCTGTGGAAGACTGTTTCTTTCTCAGTAGCCATTAATTGCCTTTAGCCCTTCATGTAGGTGTAGGGCCTTTAAGAGTTCCCCTATCTCTTACTGACATATGAACTGGTGCTGTCAGTGTGCAGTCTTGTTTAGGTTTCCAAGACTCTAAATTGTTGAGGACATGGCTCTCTGTCTTTGGGCTGGCTATTTGTGACTTATTTTTTTAACCATGAAGAGCCTCTGTACTAGGCATGTCTGGTGTTTTTGGGATGTGCACAGCCTGCTGCACCATCAGGATTTGAATTCAGCATGCTTCTTACTCACCAGTCTCTCCTGTTGCTCCCTCATACACAAATTAGTCATGAAAAAGTGGGCTGCTAAAATTAAATAACTAATGCATGTTACAGTAGATGCCTCAGTCTTATTCAAAACAGTGAAAAATGTAAAAAAAAAAAAGTCTGTCACTCATAGGATGAACCAGTTTAATCCTCTCATGGGGAGGACATTTGAGAACAAATTACTTGCTCTGGTTTTAGTTAGTCAGAATTTATCCTGACGTCCATCACTACAAAAAAAATACTTTTAATAGAGAAGGTTTATGGTCTGGAAATATGGGGAATAGAATAGAAGATGTGAACATAGGCACTGTAACTTCTCTAGGTAACTGTGGCCTATTTTACATGGATTTTTATTCTAAGTAGTGCAGTGCAGCAGCAGCCATGAGCGACACATTACACTCCTGTAATGACATAAACACCGAGAGGATTGGGCCTCACTAAGCCTTGGCAGAAGATGCATTCCATCTAACAGAGTACACTTGGAGTAAAGGGTGAGATTGTGGCTTAAACACAACCCTAAGGAAGCACTTTCTCATTTTCTCTGGTGTTGAGAGATGTGTTCTGGCAGCTGAAAAGGTGACATTAGAGTTTGCTTTGCTGTTTTGACATACTTCTTATGTAGAAGGTTAATTATCATTGCAGCGAGTTTACAACATGAAAATTGGGACATAGGATGACATCATTTTGGGTGATAAGGACAAGGGAAGGAAGAATTCTGTCATGCACCGGGTGCTAGGCCAAGTGTCTTTTGGTGTGATCTCTAAGAAAACAAGTCCAGGGGGTGGAGAGATGCCTTATTAAAATGCTTTTTGCACAAGAAAGGGTGCTGGGTTTTGATCTGTGGTACCCACAAAAAAAAAAAAGCCAGGCTTAGAAGTGCATATTTTTCAGTACCTAGAAAGCAGATGCTACCAGGCAGAATATTCACCACACTGGTGAGTTTCAGGGTCAGGGCAAGACAATGTTCACAACAATGAGTTGGAGAGCAGCTGAAGAAAACAATTAACATCAACCTCCGACCTGAAATGCAGGCACATGTGCACATACAGAACACTGTACTACACACACACACACACACACACACACACACACACACACACACACACACAC
>CAJQZJ010031879.1:214252-231873 GCA_907164525.1 Lophiomys imhausi
ACATTTATTGTAGAGCAGGGATTATGAAGGACTAACCTACCCTGTCTTGGCAGAGCTAGGCTGTAGACTTCCCTGCTACCAAGTTTTGTCCTTTTTGGACAGCAGTCTGTCTGCAATTGCAGCAAGGAGTTTTTACATGCCAAGAGATAGGCTTGCCACTAATTCAACCATCTCACACTGGAGATTCTTCGATGCTTTTCTTCTACTTGGAGTAGAATAGGGGGTGCTGTCAGGAGCTGATATGTCACGATATCAAAAAAAAATCTTAATTTAAGACCACATCTTTGAATGCCATATTCTGCAGATCTCTTGGGGTTTTTGAAGATGCCCTATCTATCTCTTGTATTTAGATAAGCAAATGTTGCTTGTCTCTTAACAACTTGATTACTGAGTAGCTTAGAGAATATCTGTGATAGACTGTCATAGTAGCTGACAAGGTGACATGCATGCATGACTAGGAGTTTGTTTTTCTTAACTATCCTAAACAGTTTAAGACGGTTGGTATGAAGAGGCCAGAGCTTCACATTTCATTTTTAAGTATCTCTAGGTACGATACCATTAGGAAGCGTTACCTTTAATTTTGTATCAATATACAAATATCTATTCAAATGTGGCTAAATATACTCTTAATTTTGTATCAATATACAAAGATCAATGCCTATGCGGCCCAATACAATCTTAATATTGCGTCCATATACAAGGGTCAATACCATTGTGGCCAACTATAATCTTAATTTTGTATCAATATACAAATATCAATACCAACATAGACCAATACAATCTTATTTTTGCACAATAAACAATGGTCAATACCACTTTAGCCAAATATTCTACTAATTTTGTATCAATATACAAAGGTAAAAGGGCATATTCAATAATGTGACCCTTCTTCTTGATCCTTCCTGTGCTGTCTATGTCTCAATTTTTCTCAAGTCCGTGCATTCCTATATAGGAGATAAAGAAGGATACAGAAAAGGGAAAGAAGGGATACCCTGGGTCTAACCTCCAAAACCCATTAAACAGGACCATTTAACAACTTGTAATCTCTTCCCCTAAATAACAGAGTTTTCAGTTGTCCTTCAAATAACCAAAAAAAAGGGGGGGGGCGGAGAAACACCCTCCCCACCCTCTGGGTATGGGACGTCGCTCTCTTAAAATGACTTCCTGCTGATTTGGGTCATAGTAAACCTGTTTGGGGCCCAAACCAAAATGGAAAAATGGTTAAAAATGTTAATACAATCCTTTTATGTTCAGTTCTTCTGTTCTCAGCTGCTTAGATGTCCTAAGGAGTTTGTAGGCAGAAGATGAACTTCCAGGCTTTACTGAGGTTCTGGCTGGGGCATTGTGTAGAGCTGAACGGTCTTAGCAATATTGAGTTGTTGTGGTTGTAGGCTTTTGATGGAGACAGCTATTGAGGGAGTCTGTCAGGCTGAATCATCTGGGTCACTCGTCTTCTTTTGGTGTCTGATTCTGATTTCTGCTGAGATTTCCGTTGTCCAGTTGTCCCTGTGTTCCTTGAATGGATGCTTTGATTCTCCTGGAAAGATAAGAACAGAGCCCTGCCCTATTCCTCACTCAGGGACAATCGCCCTCTTTTTTTGGGGGGGGGTAGGTAATATTTCTCCTGAAGCAAATTTGGTTTTTGACCATATATAAAGTGTTATCTTTCAATCTGGTTTAAAGAAGAAATTATTTTGTTATTTTGGAGCTAAACCAGCTTTAGTGTATTTATTTTGAGGTCTCGAAGGACAATTTGTTTGTGTTGTGTGGGCCTTTTGTAAGTAGCTTTTAAACTTAGGTCCTTCCAAATCCTATGTGTGTGTCTCAGCATTCTAATTATTGGGATCCGAGACCTGTGGTTCCCATCTGAGGGGATTAAAGATGTGTTCCACCACTCCTGGATCGAAGTTTTTCTTTATTTAGAGTTTGTTTTGTATCAGGCTGACTTTGAGCTCTGAGATCTGCCTGTTTCTGTCTCTAGTGTGTTGGGGTTAAGGGTGTACTCTTCTTGAATGATGGGATTAAGGGTGTGTACCCTCACCACCCTTTTCCGTGTAACTCTAGAATTTATAAGTCCACTAACTCTATGGTGCTCCTCTCGTCTCTGCTGAAGTTAAAGGCATGGGTTAACACCACATTTCTCCTGTATTTTACCTTAGCTCTACGTTTTTTTGACACTTGGAGGTTCATAAAACCAGGTTGAACGGCTCTGTCCTTTATTTTATTTACAGTGTTTTAACGTTGTTACCTGCTTTTTTTTTAATTAGTAAATTTATTTGTTTGTTGCTACAGGTTACATCCTTGACATATTGTTCTCTTTTCCCGCTTCCCAGCCCCACCCTCCCATGCTCTACTCCCTGACCCTTCCATCTTGATCCTCTGGAGTGGAGTGTCCCTGCATACCAGTCTCTCACCACAGATCAGGAGTCATATGAGGGCCGAGAGCCTCTTCATACACCGGGGGGCCTACGAGGCAGTACTGCCAGTGAAAGGTGTCTCCTTGCTACGGGGGGAAAACTAAAAAAAAAAAAACAACAGACACACAAACCCACAAAAACAAAGAACAACAACAAAAAAAGAGAGGAAAAAGAAAGAGAAAAAAGAGGGAAAGGAAAAAGAAAAAGAAATGAAAAAAAAAGAAAAAAAATTATGTCCATGTTCCTTTTGGTGTGTTGGTTGTAGTACAGATATCCTGTATGATATAGCTAAAATCCTACTATAAGTGAATAGATGCCATGTGCATCCTTCTGAGACTGGGTTAGCTCACTCAGGATGAGCTTCTCTAGATCCATCCATTTGGTTGCAAATTGCATGATTACATTGTTTCTTATAGCTGAGTAATATTCCATTGTATAGATGTACCACAATTTTTTAATCCATTCCTCAATTGAGGGACATCTGGGTTGTTTCCAGTTTCTAGCTATTACAAATAAGGCTGCTATGAACATAGATGAGGAGACTTCCCTATGTCTCCGTGAGGTGTCCTTTGGGTGTATACCCAGAAGTGGTATGGCTGGGTCCTGAGGCAAAGTTATTCCAAGGTTTCTAAGATATCTCCAGACAGACCTCCATAGTGGTTGCACAAGTCTGCACTCCCACCAGCAATGGAGGAGGGTTCCCCTTTCTCCACACCCTCGCCAGCATGTGCTGTCATTTGAGCTCATTATCTTAGCCATTCTGACAGGTGTGAGATGGAATCTCAGGGTCGTCTTGAGTTGCATTTCTCTGATGATTAAGGATGTTGAGCATTTCTTCAGGTGACTCTCAGCCATTAGGGATTCCTCCTTTGTGAATTCTCTATTTAGCTCCGTCTCCCATTTTTTGATTGGATTATTTGGTTTCTTGGCATTTAGTTTCTTGAGTTCTTTGTAGATTTTAGATAATAGCCCTCTATCAGATGTGGGGTTGGTGAAGATTTTCTCCCAGTCTCTAGGCTGCCGTTTTGTTAGAATGACAGTGTCTTTTGCCTTACAGAAGCTTTTCAGTTTCATGAGGTCCCATTTATTGATTGTTTATCTCAGGTCCTGAGCTGTTGGTGTTCTGTTCAGGAAATTGTCACCTGTTCCAATGAGTTCGAGGGTTTCTCCTACTTTTTCTTCTAGTATCTTTAGTGTGGCCGGCCTTATGTTGAGGTCTCTGATCCACTTGGAATTAAGTTTTGTACAAGGTGATAGGTATGGGTCTAATTTTATTCTTTTACAAGTGGACATCCAGTTGGACCAGCACCATTTGTTGAAGATGCTGTCCTTCTTCCATTGTGCGGTTTTGGCTTCTTTGTCAAAGATTAGTTGGCCATAGGTGTGTGGGTCCATGTTTGGGTCTTCAATTCGATTCCATTGATCCACTGGTCTGTTTCTATACCAGTACCATGCTGTTTTTATTATTATTGCTCTGTAGTACAGCTTGAAATCTGGGATGGTGATACCTCCAGATGCTTTTTTATTGTACAGGATTGATTTAGCTATTCTGGGCTTTTTGTTGTTTCATATGAAGTTGAGTATAGCTTTTTCCAAGTCTATAACGAATTGTGTTGGTATTTTGATAGGAATTGCATTGAATCTATATACTGCTTTTGGTAGAATAGCCATTTTTATTATGTTGATCCTACCTATCCATGAGCATGGGAGATCTTTCCATCTTCTAAATGCCTCTTCCATTTCTTTCTTCAGGGGCTTGAAGTTCTTGTTGTATAGGTCCTTTACTTGCTTGGTTAGTGTTACCCCCAGGTATTTTATATTGTTTGTGGCTGAAATAAATCTTGAGTGAGACTTGGAATGTGTTTCTGTTGCTTTACACAGTGATTCTCAATATCACTGGATACCCTGCCATTCTGTAGGCACATGTGGCCCTACAAGATTACTAGATACAGGCAGATGCAGCTCTGTGTCTGGTGTGGATGGGGAACTGGAAGCACAGGGAGATTCAGTGAAGAGTTCAAGAGATTTAAAGTTCCTGCTCATTACCTGTCTTTCTCTGAGATTCGGGAATAAACTTCTATTCACCTCAAACACGTCACCCTCAACAGACCTAACTCCAGGTGCTAGACATTTCACAATTTGCTCAAACTAGGTGCCAGACATTGTACGAGGTGCTGATGCTAGGTGATAGACATTGTGCTAAGTGCTAATGTTAGGTATTAGGCATCGTATGATGGGATAAAACTGGGACTTGGTATCATGCTTCCTTATGAAGTTGACTTGATTATTATCTTCACAACACACAGAGACCATTACTTGGGCGACTCATTCAAGGTAGGACTCTGTGTAGTTATTTCTAGAAGACAGAGACACTTCCTGTGGGAAGCAGTTAAGGTGAGCTAGGGCCAGTCCCAATCTGCTTTCTGCTTGTCGGAGTTGCCCTGTCAGAAGCGTCAGGGACAAGTGTGTGGGCCAGCATGGAAACTGTCATCTGAGCGAGCCAGTAGCAGCCTTATTTGTTTCATTTGGGGGGAAATTGACAGAGCAAGAGACAGGTTATTTCTAGAACGTGACATTAGCCCTGACAATGCAATGACTTTCCATCACCCACACCTTTTCATAACAGTGGATGGAAATGGGCTGTCATTGCTGATATATGGGGCATTATCACTGTGCCATACAGTGGCGGAGTGATCCACGGTGATGTAATTTACTTCTTCATAGCCTCAAAAGGAAACACCTGACTTCTGGGTTGCCACTAATTAAAATGGAGCCACAGTGGAAATTATTTTTCAGGCAATTTGTCTGTTATGTGTCAAACTGGTGGTACAGACTCTGAGAATAAGTCTTTTAACATTATTCTTCTAGAACAGTAATGTTCTTAATGGTGTGATTTTAGTGGAAGGGATACTTATGTGTACCTTCAAGGTAGGAATTAATTATTCTGATGGCATGGAAACTTTTGAAAAGCTTTGATGGTATTTTATCAAATGTTCCTAAAATTTGTATTTTTCTTAAATGGAAGTTCATAGGTCACCCCATAGCAAGCTGTCTGAAAGATCTGGTGCTATCTTTGGAATATGTGTCACGTGACACTGCTTGCAGACCTGAAGCTCCAGTCAAAAATCTGAGGCTACAAGGAAAGTCTGATTTAACACTTTGTTGAAGCAGTATCTTCAACACTATATATAACTGAGTATCAGGAACCCACTAGGCATATCTATAACAGTGGTTGTCAGCCTGCAGGTCGTGACCCCTTTGGGTGTCATTGTATTTCTGATATCCTGCATATCATATATTTACATTATGATTCAAAACAGGAGCAAAGAAATAATTTTATAGTTAGGGGTCACAACAACATGAGGAACTGAATTAAAGGGTTGCAGCATTAGGAAGGTTGAGAACCACTGGTCTATAGCATTGTTTGCCTTCATGTAATTTTTTTTATGATTAGAAAATAAATATAAACTACAAACATGCATTTTATTAAGAAAACATGAATAATGTGTTTTTCCATGAGGAGGTATGCACACGGGTTTGCAAGTTGAGCAATTCTGAATATCTAAACCCTTAGGCTTCCTGTATCTTCTGCCTTCTGTGCCTACTGCTCTTAAGTCCATGAGCTATTTTTTTTTTTTAGTACATGACTCGACATTTCTGAAACATTCTCTGCCGTCTTCTCTTTCACTTGACTAACTTTAGATGCATTTCCTCTTCTTCCCCTCCACCCACGTCATGCACGTGGGATTTTAGGATGAGCAAGTGTCTTTACCAATACTGATTATTTTTGACCTACAACAATGCAGTGCTCTATTTACTAAGCATTAAGATGATCCTTAACATTTCCTGTTGCTTAGTTTCTGAGGAAATGCTGTCTCATGCATTCAGTAAGTTTCTAAAATGCTCCCGAACTTTTCCAAACGACAGTCACAGTGGTTATAGTACCCACCATTTTTTCATGGTCTTCTTTCTTGGAGGACTGAACTCCTTTCTTTATGTTCCTGCTCCAGTTTTCCTAAGAAGCACTTTAAAGATTATTATTTTTTTTGAAAACTATGTTCATGTGTATATTTCCCTCTCTGTCTCTCTGTCTCTGTCTCTCTCTCTCTCTCTCTCTCTCTCTCTCTCTCTCTCTCTCTCTCTCCTCTCTTTGTATACACATACGAGTGCAGTGCCTGTGAAGGCCAGAAAAGGAAACCAAATCTCTTGAAGGTGGAGTTAGAGGCAATTTGAGCTGACCCATATGGGTCCTGGGAATGTAATTCAGTTCCTCAGAAAAACTAGTATGCATTCTTTTTTTTTTGTTTGTTTGTTTTTCTTTTTGCTGGTTTTTTATTTTGTGAATGTTACATCATGCACCCTGTTCCCTCTCATCTCCCACACTCCACCCTTGAAATCTCTCCCAACATAGAAAAAAAATCTCACTGAGGAAGTTGTTGTGTGCGTCAGTGTGTCCCACAATATTCCATTTTGTAGGTACTTTTTTGCTTGCAATGTTCATTGTAATGACTCCTTGGTCTGGTATGAGGCCTCTGGCTTCTGCTACTTTGTCAATGTTGGAACCTCACTGGGACTCTTTTCAGATATACTGTTGTTGTCCTGTGTCATGGACACCCTGTAGTTTTGGGTCTGTGGAACTGGCACTCCAGCAGTTCATACATGGGGTATATGTTGATGTGGGCAACTCAAAGCCCTGGTTGTGGGCCTGGTGCTGGACTGGTGGCCATCACAGGCTAGATCCCTATCCAGGTCCCATGGCACAAACTGGTGTTGGTCTCTGGCTTGCTTTTTCCAGGATTGTTAGGCTACTATTCATTCAGATATTCATAGGTCAGAACATTGAATGTAGACATAGCCTCTCTCCTGTCTGCCACCTACTGATGCATATGTAGTATGTATTCTTAAACCCTGAGCCTTCTCTCCCTCTCTTATGAAACTCCCTAGGAATTCTTTTTTGTCACTTTGCTTCTTTAAAAAATATTTATAGGTAATAAATTCTCTTGAGATCTCCTTTGAAATATTTTCACCCTGCTTTCTTGTGTTAATGATAGTTTTACTGGATTTAGAATTATTTTCAGATATCTGTCTCTTTTAAGTGTTTGTGTTTCTTTGTGGGTATATGCATGTGAGTGATTGCAGAGGCTAGGAGAAGTTGCTATATCATCTACAACTTGTGTTACAGGCAATTGTAAGTCACCCAACATGGGTCTGAGAACTGAGCTGAGATCCTCTGGAACTGCAAAATCAACCAGTGGTCTTAAATTCTGATCCAGTTTTTCAGCCACACTCTCTTTACAATCTGGAACTCTGTAAGTCAAAGAAACTCTAATTTCTGTCCAAAGATTAGCTGTTCTCTTATCCCTGTGAAATTAGGTGGATTAGAAAGTCCCACGTTGTGTTATCCATGGATGACATAAACACACAGAGTGAGCAACAGGAATGACAATCCACAAGCAGGCTCAATTTGGGAAAGTTTTAGAAATATAGATTTCCATATTTGATCTTTGGAACTATTTGCAAACTTTCATATATCCCTAATACATTTATTTTCTGCTAGCTGTTATATTTAGTATTTAAATAGGAAATGTTTTCTCCGAGGCTACCAATAAAACCCAGTTGTCGTCTCCACAGGGGGACTTTGTCCCTCTTCTGTTTTCTGAATCTCTTCTCCTTTTTGAGAAAAAGAACTACCCGTGGTTCTGAAGAGCCACATTTTCATTTCAAACAGTTTGATGCTGTGTGTAATAATCTCACAACTGGAAGTGATGTGTAAGGTAATAATGTCCTCCAGTTTCATGAACTGTCAGATGTGACTACAGCAGCAGGGTGTAGCCACTGCTGAGTGGGTTCTCACTGCTGTAGAATGCTATGGAAATGAACCAAGACAAACCTCTGGTGCAAGGATAGGAAGACTTTTGTTTTATTCTTTAAGATTTTTTGTTTGTTATATTCCCTCCCCCCACCCCCCGCAATATCTCCCCTTCAAGTCCAATAAAAGATTTTTTCTTTCTTTTTTAAAAAAATTTTTAAAAGTTTTTTTTTTTTTGTTTTTGTTTTTTGGTTTTCTTTCTTTTTTTTCTTTTCTTTTCTTTTTTTTTTTTTTGAGAAAGGGTTTCTCTGTGTATCCTTGACTGTCCTGGACTCACTTTGTAGACCAGGCTGGCCTTGAACTCACAGAGATCTGCCTGCCTCTACCTCCCGAGTACTGGGATTAAAGGTGTGTGCCACCATGCCCGGCAAAGGTTTTTTTCTTATAACAATAAGTACAATAAAAAACAATAAGAACAATTAGTAAACAATTATGAAAACTGTACAGTATGACATACATTCCCATTGTCCAGTCCATATGTATTTGGCAACTAATAAGAATATTCAATTATCTATCTATCTATCTATCTATCTATCTATCTATCTATCTATCTATCTATCTCAATGAGTTTAAAGTTCTATACCTAACTCAATTTTTATCCTAACTTGCATTACCAACTTAAAAACATCTTCTTAGACCTAGAGCAAGCTTTTAATTCCTAAACAACTTAAAACTTAACTGTGTGACTATAACTACCTAGTCTTCAACCACATCAGAGACCTGAGAAAGATAAATAAATCTCAGTAAACAGAAAGTGCAGAGCAAGCAGCTTCTAAAACTAAGAAATGACAGACAATTGGCTGTCTGGACAGTTCCCAGTTTCTTTCTTTGCCCCAGTATCTCTGACAGACATTGATTGTAAAGCAGGAATTATGAAGGACCTGCTTCCAAGTTTTGTCCATTTCAGACAGCATTCTGTCTACAGTTGAAATAAGGGCTTTTTCTTGACCAGTGGCTAGCTTGCCACTAATGAAGTCATCTCCAAATGGAGATTCTTCGATGCTCATCATCTTCTTGAAGTAGAATGGGGTGTGTTGTCAGGAGCTGACATGTCTCAATATCAAAAAATTTTAAGTTAAGTAGGATTTATTTTTATAAACAAAACATCTGAAGAAATGTATTTAAAGCAATTAGATCAGTTACTAATGAAGCCTGTTGTTGCTGAAAAAACCAAACCAAACAAAACCAAAAACAAAAAGCAAAAACCACCCCCAAAACAAACAAACAAACAAACAAACAAACAACAACAACAAAAACAGGTTCAGAAATTTCTTCAGTCAGAGGACCAGAGACAGGAATTCAGCTTTGTTCTTAAAGAAGCAGGAAGTTCCCTTAAACTTATGTAGTTGCAAACGTAGCCCTGATTGCCTGCTTTTAAGTGTTGTTGTGTTGTGCTATGTATGTATGTATGTATTAATAAAGACAGAGTTCTAATTAGGCCTGGTCTCAAATTTTTGATCCTCCTGCCTCTACCTCTTGAGAGCTGACATTATAAACTTGGGTTACCTCATCTGATTTTTTATGCAGAGCTGGGGACTGAACCCTGGAATCCCTGAATGCTAAACAAGTATCTACCAGTGGAGCCTCACCTGAGCCCTCAGTTTGTTGAGGTCTTGCTGTTCTCTAGTCTTTCTGAAGCAACGTCTCTCCTCAGCCATTCCAGTGCTTTGCCACGCACACTGGGCCCACATTTATTCTTTCTCTGTCTCTCCCTCAGGTAACAGGCTCTGTGTGCTTTGTTCTTTTGACAAGCACATGTAATCTAACTATGCACTTGACTTTCTTGTGAATCACACACAAGGATAAACTGTGTATGTCTCAGTATGTATCCTGCACTGTTTGCTGAGCAGTTGACCTAGAGAAACACTTCATCAAAGAGACATTGCTGTTTCAGAATTGATTATATATATATGTGTGTGTGTGTGTGTGTGTATTTATGTATGCATATACTCAGAAAATAACAAACTGAAGAGGCTATATTAAATATAATTTCCCATAAAATATTTCTAGTTTTCTGAATAAGGAGAGAAAATTCTTTAATCTTTATGGTTCACAGTTTACAGTTAGAACTACTTATGGAGTTTCATTGACCTTGAGGAGGGACTGGCAGATGAATTCAGTTGCCTTCCATATGTGTGGGTTCTCTATGCTTGACCTGAATCAACCAAGTGCACATTGACAGTATTTGGAAAACATTTCATGTATATTGATAGTCCCTTAATGATGTGTTATAACAGTTATTTATTTATTTAAAATGTATGTTTCATTAGGTATTACAAGTAGTCAAAGCATGAAGTTTGCATAAGGTTTTCATGGAAATGCAGCAAAATTTTACTTAAGGGCTTGAGCATCTTCAGACTTTGCATTTGTGGTGTTTCAAGGCCTGGTCCTCCACAGACACGGAAGTCCAGCTATATGCTAAGATCTGTACAAATCAAGCCTATCAAGTTTTCCCCTCTTGATCTGAATTAAAATTCCTCCTTTGGTTGTAGATCCATTCTGAAGTAATTCTTTTACAACATGTACCAATGTAAGGCAATTGCTATCTGATGACAATGCCTTATAGACATCTATGTTTTAGTTACTACATGAGAAACAGTGGTGGCAGGATTTTAGATTCAATTGTTGTGTTCTGAGATGATGCTGTAATAATCAGAGGCTGTGGAGATGGCTGAGCAGTTAGAAGTGCTTTCTGATCTTGCAGAGGACCTGAATTCAGTTCCCAGCACCTATATGGGGGCTTATAACTGCCTGTTTCAGCTTCAGGGGTTCCAATGCCTTCTTCTTGCCTCTGTAGGCATTGAATGCACGTTAATATTACCTTCATCATGTAATTAATATTGCTAACAGTATTTCCTTCCCCCCCCCATAGTAACTAATACTTTTCATTATGGCCTTAGGTGGCATAAGCCTATGGAATGTCTACAGTACTTGACTGCATTACTCACTGAGAGCCAATCTTAGAACATAATTCAGTGAACTTCTAAAGCTTTTAGTTAACAATGAGCTTTCTCGTTGAAAAAAAATTATATTTACTTATAAATTGATTTAAAAATCTAGTATTTGGCTACATATATCATATGACTCTTTCTCTCTCTCTTCCTATCTCTCTCTTCCCCCCTTTCTCTCCTAGTTGTTTGCATCCAACACCTACCAAATCAAGAGCTGCCAACTCCTTCCTATATTAAAATAAGAATTACAATTTGACCCATCTCTGGTGCCAACATAGGGAGAGACAATAGGGATTAGCAGGGAGTGTGGCAGTGTGGGAAGAAGCAGATGATATTGAGACCCTCCCTGCCCCATGTTTGAATTATTCAGGAAATTTAAAGAAAAATGGACTTCTCCAAATAGTGGAGGAGTCTTCCCATATTTAAATGCCATAAAGTTTTTTTTTTTTTTAATTAAACATTGTGTAGCCAAAGAGTGACAGTGGCTAATGTGTGACATGTGTGTTGGTTAGATGTGGCTTGTATAATCAACTCACCACTCTGGTCCATGTTACATAGCAAAGATCATGTACCTAAGGGATCCCAGGTTACAGAATGTGTTTTTTGTGTTGAGTTAGCTTTTATAGTTGGAGAACAAGGGAATCCCTGTTTTCTCTTCAGCCATAAAGAAATTGTTGAAGTTTTATTAACGAGGACATATGCAAATTTAGTAGCTCTCTATGCCACAGGACATTTGACCAGTCCCCACAATAAGACCCTACTGTTTAACTGACTGCAATGTCACATGGCAGTTATTTTCTGACACAGCTTGAACAGCATGCAATGTTAGAATTTTATTGGACAAATATGTGACTTTTTAGTAGCAGGCTCAATCCACCAGTAAAGTGTCTCATAGCACCATGTTAGAAGGTAAGGGACTGATCAAAGATCATCAGAAACTATGGTTCTGTATCCCAGTGATTATTAGTATTCTTTAGTTGAAGCTTATTTCCTATGCAGTTCATGTGGTTAAACTCAATGACTATATTTCCGTCAACTCAACCCATATTATGGAGCTTATTTTTTTTGTGTCCTTTTGATGTGTCTGTCATCCCTACTCATCCCAGATAATCACCAATCTCATTTCTACTAGTTGTAGGTTAATTTTGCCTGCTCTAGAGTTTCACACAAATAGAACCCTTGCATAATCACTTGCATAATCCTTGTAAATGGTTCTTGCTTCTTTTACTTGGCTTTATTTGCATGTGATTTCCCAGGTTACTTTAGTAACCATGTTTATTCATGATTATCCGAATTGCTCCCACAATTGAGGGCTATCACATTGTGTGGACAAAATGCAAGAACATACGGTATCAATCCCCTTTGTGAGAAATACTTTTTTTTTGCTGTTGTTCTTGCCCATTAAAACTAAGGCTGGTAAGAATATCTGTGTAGACATGTTTACACTAACACTGTGCTTTTACCTGAAGTAAATATACAGAATGAATTTGCTACTTAACATGAATGTAATCTTAACCTTGCATTGAATAAGCCATTAAGCCATTTAGCTTTCCTTCCACCCATCATCAATACATGGAAATGTGGTTTCTCCCTTTCCCTAGTTGTCACTATTGCCAGCCCTTCTCTCCAGCCCTGTGCCAGATACAAGACGTATCTCACACTGTCATTAAGTTACTGTGGTGATTAGTTAAATGTGAAAGACCATTTCTCACATGCTAACTAATAATTTTGGGTCTGTGTGTTTATAGTATATGTTCAGGTGTTTAAGTTTATATTTTTCTCTTATTTATTATTATTATTATTATTCTCATAGAGACTTTTTAACATATGTGTTGGAAAAAGACCTTGATTTTGGTCTTAGATCCTGAGCTGTTGGTGTTCTGTTCAGGAAGTTGTCACCCATGCCGAAGAGTTCGAGGGTTTTCCCCACTTTTTCTTCTAATAGATTTAGCGTGTCAGGCATTATGTTAAGGTCTTTGATCTGCTTGGACTTAAGTTTTGTGCAAGGTGATAAGTATGGGTCTAATTTCAACAGTTAATAAATGGGACCTCATGAAACTGAAAAGCTTCTGTAAGGCAAAAGACACAGTCATTCGAACAAAACAGCAGCCTACAGATTGGGAAAAGATCTTCACTAACCCCACATCTGACAGAGGACTAATATCCAAAATTTACAAAGAACTCAAGAAATTAAATTCCAGGAAACCAAATAATCCAATCAAAAAATGGGGAACAGAGCTAAACAGAGAATTCACAAAGGAGGAATCCCTAATGGCTGAAAGACACTTGAAGAAATGCTCGCATCCATCAGAGAAATGCAACTCAAGATGACTCTGAGATTCCATCTCACACCTGTCAGAATGGCTAAGATTAAAAGCTCAAATGACAGCACATGCTGGCAAGGTTGTGGAGAAAGGGGAACACTCCTCCATTGCTGGTGGGAGTGCAACCTTGTACAACCACTGTGGAAATCAGTCTGGTGATATGTTAGAAAACTTGGAATAGCTCTACCTCAAGACCCAGCCACACCACTTCTGGGTATACATCCAAATGATTCCTCACCAAACCACAAGTACGTTTCCTCATCTATGTTCATAGCAGCGTTATTTGTAATAGCTAGAAACTGGAAACAACCCAGATGTCCCTCAACCGAGGAATGGATAAAACAACTGTGGTACATCTACACAATGGAATACTACTCAGCCATCAGAAACAAGGAAATCATGTAATTTGCAGCCAAATGGATGGAACTAGAGAAGCTCATCCTGAGTGAGCTAACCCAGACTCAGAAGGATGCACATAGCATCTATTCACTTATAATCGGATTTTAGCCATATAGTATAGCATAATTATGCTACAGCCAATGCACCAAAGGGAACAGGAACATAGACTTGTGTTTTACTATCCACAAAATAAAATTTCAGTCTTATACCCATGATTTTTAGAAGCTGTATAATAGATTTCATGAATCAAGAATTTTATAAAATATTACTTGTTAACTTGCTTTTGCTTCCTGAACAAAATTTCAGTGTGGTTGGCATAATCTCATATTTGTCTCAATCTTACTAGTTAAGTGAATGCTTTAATATTCTTTCATTAATTATTAATTAACTGATTTTGATGTCTTTCTGAAGGCACCTTCTAAAATAGTGACAATACTTCATTGTATACTTTTTAAATGTGTAAGTTTTTAATTAAAAAAATTGAGCTATGAGTCACATACAGAGTTGGTACCCATAAACAAGAATCCTTAGTAGCAATAATGAATATATTTATATGAATATCTCAGTTTTCTTTTAATTAATAGGCTTGGAGATTTCTGAGGAGAAATCAATAAAAGTAAATTTAAACTTTCTTTTTTATTATTTTGTTATTTATGTTGGCTTTAATCATATGCTTATTTACTGAGCTTTTGTGAAAACTGGTTATTAACTATCAATCTAAACCGGGAGTGAGAAAAACTGGCTCCTAATTAAGAATTAAAAGTGTAGGTGCACTCTTAATGTTGCTGTGTGCGTATGTACACATTAGAACTAACATTGATTTCTAAAATTCATTAAAATTTCATGTTGAAATCCTACCAATAACTTTATTTCCTATGAATGTTTTTATTTATTTATCAAATAATCCTATTGTCCTTCAGCACTTGTTGCAGTCCTAAGTCTCCAGCCCACGCTTGGGAGATGCGCTTTGCCAATGGAGTCCTTAGCATTGCTTTGTCATTTTGCCCCAAGATTTTTGCCTTCCTGTCTCCTTGCAGGGCTGGGAAGATGAAATACCTGTAGCAATCAGCACTGTGGCTATACCTTCTATTCTTTGTTATTTTTAATTTGAAAAGTGCATTTATTTATTTATTTACTTGGAAGTCAGAGGAGAAATGGCAGGAATTGGCTCTCTCCTTTCGACCATGTGGACCCTGGGGACTGAATTTAGGCTGTCAGGTCTGCTGGAGCAAAGCCATCTTTTTTTTTTTTTTTTTTTTTAAATAAGGTCTAAGTCTCCAAATTCATCAAGTCCTTCTGGTTTACACAAATATTCTCTGTGTGAAGTTGAATTTGCAACTCTGTATGGAAGCCTAGAGGGGAGAGAGAGGCAGCTGGGCACTTGTCAGGTGCCAGAGTGAAGCACATGATTAGGAATAGTTCCACCATGGACAAGATCAGCCCTGCTTCTGCCTCTTCTACAGCTGCAGTAGCATGGATTCTGTTTAGCTCTTGATTCTGTGTCGTTTTGAAAAACTAAAGTATCCCAGTCATTTGATTTTACCAATGAAGACTCAGGAACCAGACGCTTGGGTGAAAGCCTGCTAGCTCAGAGAGGCAGAGAAAGCACCCAGCTCATCTTCCTATTCAGCTGAAAACCCTAGAAGAAAAAGCCCTTTCTTCTTAAATACCTTCAAGGGCAATATCCCTCCTTTCTGTTTCATCCCTGTCAGCTGGTCTCTTGTTCTGCCTGTTGGCCTAGGGTTAACTTTATTTAATCCTGTGTACAGAAAGCTCTTGGATTAAAGATGTGTGCTAGGGCTGAGCCACATCACCCTTTTACAGTTAGGAAAAAGATCTAGGATTAAAGTCTGAGCCATCCCACAATTAGAAACAGACTTTTCAGTTCCCAGTCTCAGGGTTCACAAGGTGATTAAATATTCTGCAACAGTTCTGGAAGAGGGTTGACTGGTTCCATTTTCTTCAAAAGCAAGACTGGTCTAAGAATGTATGCTAGATGGTCTTGGAAAGAGTAATGGAAGGGGCTGTGAAGGGAAGTAATGGAGGACCAGAGTCAAGTTTAGAAAGGTGTAGAATTGGGACAGCTAGCCTGCTGTTCTGACTCCTTGATTTCTAGGCCAGGTCTTGTCTCATTCCTCATTTTGATTTTTCTGAGGCAGGCAGAATCCTTATGATTAAAACACTCTCTGTTGTAGCTTACTGAAGATGGATAACTACTATGTAACCTGGTACCAATCTCATTTTCAAAATTCTCAGAATACTGAATTCAGGATCCGTTTGAGAACACTATCCAGTATCTAATGTCTGAATAAAGACTTGGGATCCTACTGAGCGCTCACTGGCTCCTTTCCTTTATCTTAAGAACACTAGGGAAAGAATCTTGACTCCAGTAAGTCTGTTAAAGTCTTGCTTTTCCAGGAAGTGCCAAAGGTTTCCACTTGATCCATTTGTCTTCTATGTGGCTTTTTCCTCAGCCACATAATCTGTTTGCCACATTTTGATGAGTGCAGTTAAGAGAAAAATCACTAGTCATAAAGAACATGTTCTAAGCTTACTTGGAAGCCAATAACATTTATAACATAAGGTCAGATGTCTATTACAGTCATAAATCAAAAGGAATCATGTTTCACACTGTGACATAGCTGTGTAGAAACACTTTATTGCTTTTAAGATTTTCTCATTTTATTTGATGTGTACAAGGGTTTCACTTGTATGTATGATTTTGCATCACATACATTTCTGGTGAGGTTAAGAGAGGGTCAGAAGAAGACACTGGGTCTCATGGAATCAAAGCTACAGATCTTTGTGCACCACCATGTGGGTGTCGGGAAGCAACCTTGGGTCCTCTGAAAGAACAGTAAAGCCTCTTAACCACCAAGGCATTTCTTCAGCCTTCAGAAACATTAAAAAAAAATCTTTACTTTTTTCCTAGCAAGAAAGATCCTTGGATTCCTCCTCAGAGAAAGTCCTGGGATTGTCTGCAGTGGAAAGTGCATTAGATCAGAAATTGTAGTTGTAAAAAAGATGAGATCCTTTCAGGCAGCCATCTTTCCTCATGAAGTTATGTGAAGTTGCATGCATGCCTCAGACTCGTGTGCCACATATAATATTTACACAAATAAAAGAGTCAAGATTTGATACTACTGTCTTTGTTATAACCATATGGGAAGGAAAACAGAATCATTGATGTTAGAGAAATTTTATTGCTGGTCATTCATTTAAGAACAGAGCATTAGAAAATGTTATTTTTGATTTTCGTTTTAATAAATACTCAGTTTAGTTACTGGCTTTACCAGTGGAACAAGATGTCTGTCAGGAATATGGAAACTGATCCTCAGTTTGAGAGGAGTGATTGGCTGGGTAGTTGGGATCATTGCTGGGGTGATGCCTCAGTTCCCTGATATGTTTGTCACTGACTGACCTTTCCAGTGTCTTCTAGACTGCACACTGACATCCTTCAAGTGGATAGAACTTCAGGGTTACTGTCTGGCTCCAGATCTTCAGGGTTAGTGAAATGGGGAGATACTTAGCTCTTTCCCACATGGCTTTGAATAAACTAAGCTATTCATCTTCTTACCCATGAGGACTGTTTTGAGAAAGGATTATGTTGTGTGTGTGTGTGTGTGTGTGTGTGTGTGTGTGTGTGTGTGTGTGTGTGTGT
>CAJQZJ010031879.1:271800-282909 GCA_907164525.1 Lophiomys imhausi
CCGCTACAGTGCACACTGTGCCACCGTGTTGGAAACTCCGGAAAAAATAATCTCACTTACCTTTGCTCTTGTGGTGCGGCTGGAGTGCAGGCTGGATATCAGGCAGACAGGCGGGGCCGCTGGTCTGTGGCTGGAGCCTTGGGCTGGATCTGCTCCTGGGCTAAATCTCTAGCCAGAGCTCCTCTCCAGACCGGTGACGGAGCTGGCTGATCTCAGGGTTGTGTTCCCGGGAACTGCGTGGGCTCTTTTACCTGGTGACCGGTCTCAATGTTCACTGTGGGCATTCAGACACCGTCTGTGCTTCACTGTAGGCTAGGGGACCTCACATTCACTCCACAATGACTAATCTCATTCACCTACTACTCAGATGCACTGCTCTATGGTCGGCGCCATCTTGGATCCTCCACACTGTATATTTTTAACCATTTATTATGTGTTTAACCTCATAAGCCTCTTTTGTGATAAATTAAGACTAGCATCTGACATGACCAGAAGCTCAACTGGTCAGTTAACTTGGATTATCCAGACTCCTAAATAGATTGCAATAAGCAACCCATAAAAGGATTGGAAGTAAACCTGTACTTTTAAATGATTCATATAGGCACAATACCTTATATAAGTTTAAATATACATAATATGTGTTTAAATATAAAATTCTATACCAATGAATCAAAAGTTAACCTTATTTTTGTATCAATATACAAAATTCTATACCAGTGTATCAAAAATAACCTTATTTGAGAATAACTATAGTTTTGAGTTTCAGAGCACATTCAATAATCTAACCTTATATCTTATCACATATATATACATATATATCCCCCTTTTTTCTTTTCAAGTCTTTTCCCCTATATAAGAGAGAAAGGAGGATAGAGAAAAAAATAGAAAAGTCCTTGCATCTAATCTCCTGTATCTTGCTAACAAGACCATTTAACAATTTGTAGCCATTCCCCTAAACAACATCCATCATCCACCCCACATTACATATATATGCTATATATATTATCTATTTTAAATCTAAAATACAGTATAAGACTGTATGGAGTTTAAGTATTCTCCTCTACACTTGACATAAATGTATTAATTGATTGAAACAGGTTTATTCTGTGTTGTTCTGGCTTTTTGTAGATTAAGTTGGCCTCAAACTCAAAAGAAACCTATCTGTCTCTTTGTCTCCCATGTTTTGGGATCAAAGTTTTGCATTTATATATATATATATATTTTTTTTTTCCTTTTCTCCTTTCTTTGGAGATTTAATTACTCTGTGGATAATTATATCCTTACTGAGACAGGGTTTCTCTTTGTAGCTTGGGCTGTCTTGGTTTGCTCTGTATAGCTCTGTAGAATAGATTGGCCTAGAACACACAAAGAACCTGGTGTTTTTCCTTGTCTCCCAAGTTTTGAGATCAAGGTATGAATTTAAATAATTGAATTACCCTTATTAAACAATAACATTAATTAAACCATTTTGTATTTGTTTGAGTTCCATTTCTACCATGGAAATCCTATTCTTAAGGAGATTGGTGTAGAATAGCATGATATGCTATTTATTTTATGTTAGCTTTTCTTAACTGTTGGCTGTGGGAGGCATGCAGTTTGCATGTTCTTCCCCAGACTGACTGTGGGTCCTTACATTGATTAACAGAATCAATCTCTCTCTCTCTCTCTCTCTCTCTCTCCTTCCCCTCCCCAGACAGGATTTCTTTGTGTATCCTTGTCCTGAACTCACTTTGTAGACCAGGCTGACCTTGGTGAAGGTCAGGGATCCACCTCTTCCCTGCCAAATCCCATTCCCATAGGAAAGTTCAGGGCTTTATTGAAGTCCTGTCTGGAAAAGTCTTTGAGGCTGGGCCATCTCACCAAGCTGTTTGAAGTTGTTCTGGATGCAGATTTTTGAGGAAACAGCTATTGAGGCAGTCTATGAGGCTGGATCATTTGGGCTACTTGTCTTGTCTTCTTTAGTGTGTGGTTACTTTGTTCTGAAAATATATAATTTCTCACAAGTAACATATAGTTCTGCAATTACCAAGATGCCTTGTTTGTGCAGGATGCACAAATCAATTAAGGAATATTTTCTGTTCTTTGAACAGAAGAAAGATGTTTGTAAGTCTCCATTCATGCCATATAAAAACATAGCATGTAAAAGTATTACAGGCCCATTTGTGTGTGGGCCTGGCACAGCTGTAGCTGCCGTGAGTTCATGATTGCAGTGGCTGTCTCATGCCCCAAAGTTACCATTTCACAGTCTGCTTTCAGTTTTCCAGCTCTTACATTCTTCTTTCTCTTCTGTGATGTTCTCTGAGCCTTAGTGGGGTGGTAGTATAAATGCCCTGCTTAGAGTTAAACGTCAACAGTTCAATTATTCTCCGCCCCTTGATCAAAGGGTTTCTGCATTCATCACCATCCATTGCAAGGAGAAACTTCTCCGGTTAAGGCTGAGAGTAGCATTTGTATGGGTATAGGGATAAATATTTAGAAAGTGGTTTGGTGCCATGTACATTTAATTAGGATTTAGCAGTAAGTTCCTTATAGGGCCTAAGGCTACATCAGCCATGAGCTTTTGACTGAGTTGACAGTACTGAGCATGGGTTTCCTCCTGTTGAGCTGGTCCTAAGTACAACTAGAGAGTAGTTGGTTAACCTCCATGGTTATGCCACTGTTGCGCCAGTCAGCACATCATGAACCTTGCAGTTGGTGTTGCAGTCTGTAGGGTTCATGGCTGGGTAGGATCATTGTTCTCCTTTTGGACTTTTAGAGACACTCTCACTGTGTTTCTCAGGCCAAACTTGACCTTGCCACGTAGTCTAGACTCATCTGTTTACTCATATTCCCTCTGCCTATGCCTCCCAAGTATAAGATTACAGGTGTGAGGGGCCACCCTTGGGTCTTCGTTACTTTTGAATTGTGCAGTTTTTCATCATTGGGACATTTCCTCTTACTCCTTATGTTCTGATAATTCTACCCTTTTCCCTCAAATCATTCTCATGGGTGTTCTGTAAATAAGCTCTGGTGCTGATGGCTTCTGGGGACCTCTATTAGTATTTTCTATCCCAGTTATAGGGAAGTGTAAACATAAGCCAGAAGGTGACAAGGAAAGAAAAATGTGATGGCTAAGGAAGACACTCACTTGAAGGAAGGAAAACAGAGCCAGGCAGACAGGTTTAAATTCTTGTGTGCCGTAAGTCCCTTAAGCATACTGGCAAGAACAGAGCTGTTCAAGTTCTGTCTCAGTGTTACCAGAAAAATGTTGGATATATAATAATGATGGCTGTTTAAGTCAGCCAAGAAATTCATAATACAAAAGTCTTTTACTGGACAAATGACATTGTGTTTTGGGAATAATAAGAAGACAGACAAGAATAGCATTAAAGACTGGGCATACAGATGTGGGGAGGTGTTGGCTGGATGATTGTGACTTTCACCCAGAAACTTCTAGCGATGCATGCTATTAAAAAGCATGCACTCATGCCTTCCTAGTCTTTGTGATGTCCTTCTCCAAGGACAAGGGGACCTCCGAGATCATGTGTGTCCCAGGAGTATGGGTGATGCTCTCCCTCAGTTCTAGTGAGTCTGTCTCAGTCCCTGGTTAAAAAACAAAAAGGTGGTGTTGGCCTTCAATCGGAATCACAGAACTCTGAAATCTCTCTACCTAACCACTCGTATTATACAAGTCACAAGAAACTAAAGGTGGTAAGTTTCCCACAGGACTCTCGTCCTACCAAATTTCAACAAAATCTGAAGACTGAACAGTAAAATCCTAGGGAGGCTACAATTTTTATTCTGCTTCTGTGGTCTAGAGGTTACATTTACCAGAAAGTCCACACATTTCAAAGTCTGAGACATCTGTTTTATAAAACCAGCATCAGTAGGAAGAAGATAACACTGTTCTAGGTAAGAGACACCAGGGAAAGAGTAAACTCCCGAGTGATGGAAAACTACTATGCAATAGCAGTTAGTGGGCTTCGTTTCTCAGGGAACAGCATTGATGAGTCACTCTTGAGACCTTTATGAAAAAGTCCCTGGGTGATATTTGCTGTTCCAGAGGAACAGTGGGCTTAGGAAACGCCACCCGACACATCTGAGGAAGGGTATTGTCATATCTGGGCTTCTGGAAGGAGCGATTTAAACAGAGACTGAGAAGTTAATGATTTAAAGATGTGCCCTGAAAGATGCCTGTATGGACTAAGGGCATCAGGAGGGGACAGAGAGAAGGGAGTCCTTCCTTACACAGTTCATGGGGCTTGCCACTAAGAGTCCCAGTGCAAAGGGAGTTAGTTGACCCTTACAGCAACAGCCAGACCTTGTTTACTATGTGTATGGAGTGTGGCCACAGATTTCCAAACAGCATCACCGTGCACAGTAACTGGGGAGGAGGGCCTAAACGCCCAGGCACAGCTCCTGCGTCAGCTGACAAAGCATGTGGAAGAACGGGTGGATGCTTATGAGGAAACCCATTGTTTTGAGTTAGAGAAGAGAGGCTAACTTCAGGGGTGAGTGTAACAAGGCAGGATGGGACATTGTGTCCAGGAGTAAATCTGTAGAGCCCCATGCATAGACGTGCCCATGAGCAGCCTGATTGACTACCCTTCAGAGATGTTTGTAGGGTGGGTGGGTCAGCTGACCTCTACGGCCAGCTTTAAGTCTTGACTTTTACGGTGTGGTACAGCCTCCTCCAAGTTTTCATATCAATTAGCAAAACTTTGCCACAGCACGTTTCTGAATATCATTGTATTTTAACTATATTATAAATAAGTAAAAAAGTTAATGAAATGATAAAGGTGTTTTCTGTAACCATTAGCCACTTAGAATTTTCCCAAAATCTTGACTGAAAATCTTATCTAATAAGTTTGGAATCTATAGAGGGAGGTAAGTACAATTAAGGATGAGATAAGAACCACATGCAGAGTGGAGTTAATGACTGTTACATATGGTAGTCTTTGAATTAGCTTCTTAGGGTAAGCCAGCTTTTAAAAATCTCCTCTCTCCTCTCCTCGCCTCCGCTCACTCCCCTCTTTTTTTCCCTCCCTTCCCTTTCCCCTATCTCCCTCCCCTTTCTCTATATCCTTCCTCCCTTTTATCTTCCCTTCTTCCCACCCTTTTTCCTTCTTTATTTTGCTCCCTTCCTCGCTCCATCCTCCATCTCTCCCTGGCTCCCAATCTCCCTGTCTCTCTCTTCCCCTCCTTCCCTGCCTCTCTCCCTTCCTTCCTACTTCCCTGCATCCCTCCCTCCTTCCCTCCCTTCCTCGTTCCTTCCTTCTGCTAGGATCGGGTACCCTCTACAGCCCGTCAGTGTTGTGTAGGTACATTTGACCTCTAACCCATCTTCTAGAGTGATGGTTTGGATATGGGAGGCTTGGCTTATGACTCTGCTGATTTGGATCTCCCCTGTCTCTCTTCTGGTGGGCCAGCCCTGGACTGGCCTTGTTATGGTTTGTTTACTGCAGTGACCTCACGGTTCCAAGGGGCTTCCGCTTCAATGCTGTGTCAATTCAGTTAGAGTGAATTTTGTTTCTCGTAATTAAACCCTGACTCACGAGGCTTCAGACTGAAATTCAGTAATTAGCTGCAAATTAGGTACAGAGTCTAGTTAATTCTTTTAACTTGAAGAATTGAGAAGCCATTTTTCTTTGAAAATCAGGTGTTTTAGACTTCCCCCCTGGGGTGAAAATGTTGCATTGAGACATTTTTGTCAGATATATGATTAGAAAAAGAATTCAAAATTATGCAAAAGGTGAAGTTATTTGAAAAGTACTTGATTGAAGAAAAAAATGTTTTTTTTAATCTCTTTGTATTTTGTAGGCTAAATGAAAATTGTTAAAATAATCTCATTGTGAAAGTAACATTCCAATTTGAGAATTTTTAGAAATCAGGTTGCACATTGAGTCTCCTTTTTGGCTCCAGCCAGACCCTGTTTTGAGCTTCAAAACCTCCATCTTGTGAAAACAGACTACAGCCTACTTCCACATGACACAGACATCAACCCGGCGGCTTTCCACACACAGGGAATTAATTGTCTTTGCTGTTTTTGTCATTGGCTGCATGCTTTTCTGCTGTGGACACCCTGGTGGCTACTCTCTTCCTCCCCCCACACCAACATTTCACATTTTAGGTTTGACAGATTCAAAAAGGGACACAGTAACTTGTTATATTATTTATTTCTATCAAATCACCCACAATATTCTCAGCAATAGGATGAAAATTATTTCTGAGAGATTTTTTTTTTAACATGCTGTCAATTCCAGTGTTATTCCACATTGGATAATCAGACGTACAAGCACAGAGAAAGCTTTAAACAAGGACTTTTGATGTAATGAAATGTGACAATGGCTGAGGGGGCTTTTTTGCTTTCTTTACTGTCTCTGATTTTGTTTTTATTGTTTAGTAAAGAACTTTTGTATTTTGTTGTATGATTTAGTAAAGAAATTAACTTTAATAATTAAACATTACTGGGGGTTGCCCTTGGGGTCTTATGCAAACACTGTGTTACTGAGCTACATTCCAAAATGTTCAAATGTGTTTCAGCCTCTGGATGTGTTTCTTATGCTTTTTCTTTGGCTCTTTTTTTTGTTATTTGTTTTGCCCTATTCTGGTTTGTTTGTTTTTATTTTATGATTACTAATTAATATTAGATGCCTGTTGGTTTTCTAATAAGAGAGATAAAGAAAGGATATGGATTTGGGCAGGTAGGGAAGTGGGGAGGACCTTGGAGGAGTTAGGGGTGGAGGAAACTGTAATCAGAATATATTATATGAAAAAAAATCTATTTTCCATTAAAGAAATTGAAGAATTATTTGCAGTCTTGAAATGTGACATACTGAATATCCCCCCAAAATGCCACATAGAATTACAATAGAAATGGGTGTCTGTATGCTTGATGAGAATTTGCCCATAGCCTCCTTCAGCCTCAGTAGTGTGTGATTTCTTCTGTCCTGAGGGTGATGATAGCATCAATTCATGCTCTGAATCTTCCAAAGTTGACTCTTTTTATGTTTCCGAAGGGTTAATCACCTACCCAAGTTGGAAATCACAGGCTGCCACAATCTCTACTGAAGGCAAGGTATTTTAGGTACAATCTCATCTAGGAAATAAACATGTTAAACATGTCGCCTAAAGCTCTGAGCTCAAAGCTGTGTCTGAGGGGTGACAGATGCCATGGCTGATACTTTGTCACAAAGCTAGTTCACTAGGGACTTTGGGAATGGTGGAAGTTAATGTAGGTGATGGGTTGATTCTTTCATGGACAAAGGGAAAATTGTTAGTAAAACCATTTTTATCAAATTATTTTGTTTAAGATTTGTATATCAGATTCATATTCCCTAGAGAGATTTGAAAGGCAGAGTATTCTCTGGCCTTGTTAGTATAATTTATTTGTGTCAACAGTGATTTAGTAAAGAAGTTAACTTTAATAAGTAAACATTACTGGAGGGTTGAACTTGGGGTCTTGGGCAAACACTGTACTACTGAGCTACATTTCAAAATATATACTTTTTTTAACAATGATGAACATATATTAGAGAGAACTCCATTTTAAGCATATAGAGTACTTTGAAGTGTGCGTGTATGTGTGTGTGTGTGTGTGTGTGCGCGTGTGTGCACGCGCACACATGTAGATGCACATGTCCATGGGAGTCAGGGATTGATATCAGGTTTCCTTCTTGATTGTGCTGTATTGTGCTGTGCCTTAGTTTTTTGAGACAGAATCTCTAGCCAAACCTGCAGCTAGCTGAATTGGATAGACTGGCAGGATTGGAAGCTCCAAGAGTTCTCTGAGAATCACAGTGTATTTATATATACAGGCAAGTTAACAAACAAGCATCTATGAAATACGAGGCATGTTCATATGTAAGACAGATTATCCTCGAGGTACTGAGTTGAATGACCCAAGGTTGTGCCTCTCTGGGGAAAATACATATCCTGTCCTCTGAGTCACTGCTGGTGAGGGGGGAATTCCTCTTGCCATGATTGGTTGAGGAGTAAACATACTTGCAAACCAAGAATGTATATCAAGGATTGGACTCTGTTAGTTAATGTCCGGTTCTTCTAATTCTGAGAACTAGGGAAATTAATATCTTGCTGAAATGTGGTTATGGATTTTTGTCCCAGCCCAACCAGTTCTATATGTTCTGGATTCTTTTTGTTCCTGTGCTAAAACTCTCTGACCAAAAGCAACATGGGAAGAAAGCATTTACCTGGCCTATATTTCTAGCTCATAGTTCATCTTTGGGAGAAGTCAGGGCAGGAGCTCAAAGTAGAATCATGTAGGCAGGATTCATGGAGGAACAAAGTTTGCTGATTCATGTTCCATTGTGCTTACAAGCCCATGCATAGCTTGTTTTCTTCTACAGTCTAGAACCACTTGGGTTGGGATGGTGTTCCTTACAGTGGGCTGGACTCTGTTGCATCAATTAATACATAAGACAACCCCCACAGATGCGCTCGCAAGCCAACGCAATCTCGGGAATTCCTCAAAAGGCTTTCCTCTCTGATGCCTGTAGGCTGTATCATTGATAGTTAAAGCTAGCTAGGTCACCCATAACTGCCACGTTTCAGTTATATCACAGCTTAATAGGGGGCCCTCTGCAGGACTGACCATCCAACCAGTCTGAAGTGATTCATGGGCACTTTCAGAATTTGATGGTTAAATGAAAGTTTCCTACAGGGAACCTTTGTCTTCTCTGCAGACATAATTGTGGCTTATCCTTTGGTTCTTACAATTGTAAATTGATTTTGTTAGACATGGTACCACAGCATCTCAGGCCCCAGGTTCAAATCCTATGTCTGTCTAATTTAGACCACCGTGGACTTTGTTAGATATAAGGGTATATTTTAAGCATATTCCTGTCATTTTGAAGGCTGATGGACCACACTCAGGTTGAAAGCCTGGACTTGAGTTTTCTCATTGATTTGAAATGATGCCAGCCAGCTATACAACTGTCACAAATGTGTTAATAAGGGTCAGATTGATAACACAGAGTTGGCCCCTACATGAGTTGGGGACATATTACTGTGCCCATAGAACAGAATAAAAGAGAGCAGTTGAGGGCCGAAGAAAAGATTATCAAGCATCATCCAGTCCTTAGGAAGGAACTAGACCAGAGGATGGCTGAATCTAAAGCCACTATTGTACTGGGCATGACCACGAAAGAAGAACTCAAGAAGTCTGTTTAGCTGCATATTTGGAAATCCACATGGTCTGTGGTTAGGCAGCTATGTGAGTCTCCTGTGTTAATGTCACCTCAAGCCTATTCCACATGTCACATAATGGAATATGCTAGGGTCCTTTTCAAGGTTTTCTGTCTAAATTCCAATTTCCCAGGTAGAGTTAACTTTCTATATTTTTATATCATCAGTTAATCTACTAATTATTACATTCTTGAGACTTGGGAACTTTTGATCAGAAAGCTAGAGGGGCTTATGATAATAACCATTACTTAGTGGTTATCAAGTACCAAGTATTGGGAAAGATTTATAGGTGAGGCCTCATTGAACTCCTGACAGCAATTTTATGAGAGTGTAGGTCACATCTTGATTAAGTAAGTCACTTTGAGGAAGAAAAAGACTAATAGACTTCATTACCAAGACCTATCAGTAAGAAGATTACTGGTAAGATTTCAAGGGAGAGAAAACAGGAACTGTACAGATCATGGAATGAAGCTAGAGATCTGAGAATCACAGATTATAAGGCGCCATACAAAGAGAGTGGCCAAAGCCCACATCTATGCTGGGAGTGGGAAGACAGCTCTCTGTGTGGATCAGAGACTGTATCAGCTCACCATTCACCAAGGGTCTGGCTGGGATATCTTTAAGGAACTTCAGCATTGGTTGAGTTGGGCTTGCAACTTCTAACAGGTACATAGGGAAGATCTGTCTTTCCCACTGACAATAGTGACATGCCCTAGACAGGGTGGATGGCAGATGTCTTAGTTTGGGTTTTATTGCTCTGAAGACACACCATGACCATGGCAACTCTTATAAAGGGAAACATTTAATTGGGGCTGGCTTACAGATTCAGAGGTTCAGTCCATTATCATCATGGCGGGAAGCATGGCATTGTGTAAGCAGACATGGTGCTGGAGAAGGAGATGAGAGTTCTGCATTTTGATCCTCAGGCAGCAGAAGGAGACTGTGCCACACTGGGCATAGCTTAAGCATAGGAGACCTCAAAGCCCACCCCCACAGTGACACACTTCCTCCAACAAGGCCACACCTCCTAATAGTTCCACTCCTTATGGGGCCAAGCATTCAAACACATGAGTCTATGTGGGCCATACCTATTCAAATCACCACAACTAGTTAGGAGATGACTTATCAATCCATTAGGTTTGGATGGACAGACTGAAACATGCACATATAATTGGATTGTTCACTAGGAGAGAATTCCTTGATGGCTCAGCTGATATTTAATTTAGCAAGCTAATTGAGGGATAATTCAGGCTTGCATTTTAGGAAATCAATTTACCATCCAGACCGTTAAGACAAAGGGAATGAAAGGTGGCCTCTGACTATGGAATGTGAATGGCATGGGTGATGGTACAAATGAACTGCCTTCTTTGCAGATATTTGGCAAAGAGAGGATTTTTTTTCTTGCATGTTTGGAGCTGTTAAAAGAAAAATTCTCTAAAAGTATGTGGATTAAAATGTATCACAGTCTACATGAATAATTGATTTAATTTTGGAAGAACAATGATCCTTAATTTCCTCCCTGTTTTGCAGAAAAACATGTGGAAATGAATCAAGGGTAGAATTACTATGTTCCATGGGAAAAATCTTACAGTTGGATTTTCATACCTGACTAGATATCACCTGAGCCAACTATAGGCCATGTAAAATTTAAAGTGGTCTTATCTCTCTTTCTCTTTCATCTGTCTGTCTATCTATCTATCTATCTATCTATCTATCTATCTATCTATCTATGTATCTATGTATCTATGTATCATCTATCTCTCTATCTATCTATCTATCTATCTATCTATCTATCTATCTATGTATCTATCTATGTATCTATCTATGTATGTATCTATGTATCTATGTATCTATCTATCTATCTATCTATCTATCTATCATCTATCTATCTATCTATCTATCTATCTATCTATCTATCTATCTATC
>CAJQZJ010031879.1:285041-310155 GCA_907164525.1 Lophiomys imhausi
GGCCAAATATAATCTTAATTTTGTATCAATATACAAAGATCAATACCGATGTAGCCCTATACAATCTTAATTTTGTATTAATATACAATGATCAATACCAATTTAGCCAAATATAATATTAATTTTGTGTCAGTAAACAAAGGTATAAGGCTATATTCAATAATCTGTCCTTTTTTCTTGATCTTTCCTATACTATGTCTATGTCCCATTTTTCTCAAGTCTGTTCACTCCTATATAGGAGAGAAAGGAGGATACAGAAAAGCAAAAGAGAGAAGTCCCTGGGTCTAACCTCCAAAACCCATTTAACAAGACCATTTAACAGCTTGTAGTCTTTTCCCCTAAATAACAAAATTTTCTATTATCTATCAAATAACCAAAGGGGAAGAACACCCTCCCCACCTTCTGGGGATGGGACGTTGTTCTCTTAAAATGACTTCCTGCTGATTTGGGACGTAGTAAACCTGTTTGGGGCCCAAATAAGAATGGAAAAATGGTTTAAAATGTTAATAGAATCATTTGATGTTCAGTCCCTTTGTGCTCAGCTATTTAGATGTCCTACGAAGTTCATAGACAGAAGCTGATCTTCAGAACTTTACTGAAGATCTGGCTGGAGTAGTCTGTGGAGCTGAACGATCTTGGCGATTTTGAGTTGTTGTGGTTATAGACTTTTGAGGAAACTGCTATTGAAGAAGTCTGCAAGGCTGGATAATCTGGGCCACTCGTCTTCTTTGGTGTCTGATCTGTTTTCTGCTGAGGTTTCCGCTGTCCAGTTGTCCCTGGATTCCTTGAATGGATGCTTTAAATCTCCTGGAAAGATAAGAACAGAGCCCTGCCCTAATCCTAACTCTGGGAAAATTACCTTTTTTGGGGGGGGTCAGGTAATATTTTCCCTGGAGCAAATTTGGTTTTTTGATAATATATAAAGTATTACCTTTCAATCCGGATTAAAGAAGAAATTATTTTGATATTTTGGAGCTAAACAAACCTTTAGTGTATATATTTTGAGATCTCAAAGGACAATTTGTTTGAATTGCAGCCTGCCTTTTGTAAGTAGCTTTTAAACTTAAATCTTTCCAAATCCTATGTGCCTGTCTCTGCATTCTAAGTTTTGGGATCAAAGACATGTGGTTCCCAACTGATGGGATTAAAGATGTGCTCCTCCACTCCTGGATCAAAGTTTTTCTCTGTTTAGAGCTTGTTTTGTATCAGGTGGCCTTGAGCTCTGAGATCTGCCTGTTTCTGTCTCTAGTGTGTTGGGATTAAGGGTGTATTCTTCCCCAATGATGTGACTAAGGGTGTGCACCATCACCACCCTGTTTCTTGTAACTCTAGAATTTATAAGACAACTAACTCTATAGTGATCCTCCTGTGCTGCAACAACAGAGCTGACTGTTTGCAACAAAAACCATTTGAGCCTCAAATATATAAATAGCTCTTTGCACGGAAGGGCTGATCATCCCTGAAATAGTCCCTTCCACTTTGTGCAGTGATGTTCTAAAAATAAATTATCCAAGTACATGTCTACTAAACGGAACATCCAGTTAGTGATTTAATTATCACATCTTTGTATTTTCAGCTACCTAGCTATAAGGTGCAACACAAAGACCTAATTCCATTATATTCACACATAATTTTTGCCTCTGCCATTTACTTGGCAAACCATTTATTTACTCATCACTAGGATGTATACAACATTCATGCTATTGGCCATGTTGGGATGGAGTCGATAAAACATTTGTAAAGCTTTTACTGTATGAAAAACACTTGCTTGATATTTTACAAGTTACTATTTTTTTTTTACACACAGTTATTCTGAACTGTGTGGACTTCTATCACCCCTTTATAGATGAGGAAATAAGGAGTTATAACAAGTTATAAAACTTGTTCAAGACCACATGGTTGGAATAGTAGGGAATAGAAAATTTCAACAGTTTAAAGAGAGGGGAAATGGCAGTTATTAAATGCATCTTGAAGGAGACTTGAAAGTCGAGCTGAGTATCTAAAATCCTTATACATATTTTGCTCACTACTTACATTTTATTATGTAGCTATTTACATGGGGTCAAGCACATTATAAACATGGAGCCATTTCAATGCCAGGACAATCTTAGTATGGAGGTCTGATCATCAGTAGTGTTCTGAGAATAAGGAACCCTAATAAAAGTACCCAGTTTCCCCACAGCCTCTTTGAGAAATGTTCCACTCTTAGGGTTCTTACATTTCTGTTGCTTTTTTTTCCCCATAGAAATGACAGAAATGTAAGTACTGTGAAAATGAACATCCTGCCAAGCTTCAGGGCAATGAAATCACCAAAAAAAAGAAAATCACCAAATCAAGCAGTAACCATAAAAATAGGTATTTCCCATTCCTTGGCACTCCAGTGTATGAAGTGGGCCACTTTGCTTAGAGAAGCATGTGCATACTCATATGGTATAGTCCTGTGGAAATGAGAATTGGTTGTATAATCTAAAAATGTTCTGAAATCTATAGACACAAACTCCTGATAAAGAGCTTATTGTTTATTAAAGGTTTGATTATGAACATTTTAGCCTGCAGAATAAACTTACCTTCTCTTCCTGTCTCTTTAGATTTTCAAAAGAATAACCATGAATCATCTATTTAAAAATAAAACTAGAGTATCTCTTAATAGAAAAATCTCCATTGTTTGAGCTTGCATGTGTCCTATACAGTAATGTGGATTTTTTCTTTTTTTTTAAGATTTCATTTATTATGTATACAATGTTCTGTCTGCTGGCATACCTGCAGGCCAGAAGAAAGCACCAGATTTCATTATGGATGGTGGTGAGCCACCATGTGGTTTCTGGGAATTGAACTCAGGACCTCTGGAAGAGCAGTCAGTGCTCTTAACCTCTGAGCCATCTCTCCAGCCCCAGTAATGTGGAATTTAAAGCTTTACCAGAAAAGAAAAATCACGGTGGATTCTTCAGCATGAGGTTGACTTCAATCATGAAGGAAAGAATTATCTTCCATACTTCCTGTGACTGGGCACAGAGGGATTTCTTAGGGTTCTGTCTCCATCAGTGATTATTATGTTAGGAAAAGTACTACCCTAGGATTATCACAGTTCTCTGGGAGCAAAAACCAGGGGAGAGGGAGATATTTACATTTCAGTTTTCTCCAGGAAGTGAATGGTATTGGCTATGTCCAAATGGTGGCTGTGATCAAGTCTCATGTCTTTAAAAAAAAAAAAATCTCGGGGAGTTTTAGTGAGGGAACACTGGCAGAGACAATTTGTTTTAGACAACCTGTTAGGTTTTGTACCATTTGTGACTTGTGACCTCCTGGGTGCCCACACCAAAATCAGTTTCAAATGGTTGGCCTCACTTAAAATTGGGTTTGAAAAAGATGATTTACTGGGTCACTGGCTAAAGACCAGCTTGAAAATCTCTTTACTAACACTCTAGTACTCTGTGCTGCCACGGGCGGTCTGGGGATGGGATGAGGTGACAGACAGATAAGGTACATGATTCTGAGTTTCTGAAATGTTGAATATTTCACGTGTCTTCAAAAACATCAGAATTTTATATTTTTCCAAAAATGATACCTAATATTGACTTCGCAACCAGGTAATGAATGGTGAAAACATTAAAAGTGTACAGATCCACAGAGTTCTTTCTGTTTTTATGTTACTAGAGCTCTGATGAAGAGGAATAATGTGAAAATGGTATCTTTAGTAAAAGGAATAATGACTCTAAAGTTAGGTTTTTATCTTTCATTTTTATGCCAATATTTTTTATTTGATAAGTGAAAATATCCAAACCACTGCATTGAATAAACCTCTCAAATCATAATGTTTTAGAATTAGTACTAATAAAACCTTAAAGCTCGTGGCTTACTATGGGCTGTGGAGAGTCACCAGGAAGTGACTGACTCCTTCTCAGCTTTAAAAATATCGTTAAGATGCACAACCATAACTACATGCAGCTCATCTGTTCAAGGACATTCTTTCCTTTAAGTAATGACATAACACATAATTGTTCTTGTTTTGTGCTCTCTGGTGAAACATTTATTTATCATTTGACCCAAGAGAATATTTGTGTCCAGAGAACCGATAGACAGGCTCATACCAATAGCTCTGCATTTTATGCAGAGCCACCTGTGGAGCAAACCCAGAGTATGTGGAAGGCTAGGTGCTGCATGGCAATAATTCATAGCATTTTTGTTGTTGTTATTGAACCAGTACCTGACACAGGCTGCATGCTGATGGAGAGACAAAGAGATAGAACCCTGCCTAACATTTGCGAATGGGACCAGGGAATCTTAGTGTCAGATGACTGTGGTATTGGGTTTTGCTTCCTCCTTTTCTGAATGCATCCATTTGCCACTGGTTGGCTGCTTCATAACTGTGGGAATCATGAGTATATTCAAAACCATAGAACCTTCTGAACAGAGATCTTAAAGTCTTAGGGTCTTCCTTGCTAGTCTCTCTTAGAACCCTTGAATCCCTTCATCATAGGCGTAGAGTCACTCTCTGCATCGCTCTTCCAAACCATGGCAGCCCTATCAGCCAACTCTTAGCTAATGCAAACCCTCTAAGTCCTGCTTTTTTTGAGTATGCAAATATAATGGGTATATCATTTTATCTCATAAGCTGCTGTGAGGATAAATGAAGTGAGGTGTGTGGGATATACTCCTTGGTGTGAAGTGTCCTGGGAGATGCCAGATTCCCAGCTCCCAGTGTGTTCAGCTGGGCGGTTATTCATACCCTCCTATTCTTCCTTTGCACGCAAGTTACAGCATTCTACCTTAATGGAATTAGGCTTGCCCATGGGATGAACTATGCATTGGTGACTTGTATCACATCTGGGTAAAAAGCTTCAGGAGCCCAGATCTAATCACAAGATTTCCAGGGTATATTTGACACATTGGTGCTGGCAAGTGTTTTGAGGGTAACTATGGGACAAGATGGTAAAAACCCATTGATAGTTTTAGGAGTGGATTGTTGGCATGGTTGTATAAGGGAGATCATAGGTGTTTTTCTGTGGTGCTGAAAAATTTACATCTAACATATAGACTATTGGTCTGGAGAGCTATTGCTCTGAGAACTACTCCTTTAAAAAATTATAGGAGACCCTTGAGGGTGGATGTTAGCACAATCAAATGAGGTGATTCTCATTTTCATGCCTGTGGAAGGAGGTCATCTGGTTAGCTTCTTGCTTGTGCATCTTCAGGTCACAACCCATTTCCCTAAAAAAAAAAAAAAGTCCAGCTAGCCTTGCTAGTCTGCTGTGAGAAAAATGAAGCAAATGACTCCTGCTTCCTAGAGTAAGTGATCTATTTCTCCTATGGACATCAGGTATCTCACAGACACATCAGTGGAACTATTGCGTATTTGGTTTTAAGTTTGGAATCTATAATAGAAAATGGATAATATAGTTATATGTATAAAATATATGTTAGCAGTATAAAAATAGAGAATAGAGCAATCGGCAGAAGTTGGGAAGTCATGATTGGAAAAACATGCAGGAAGAGAGAAGTACTGTGTAAATATTCTGCAATATAATAATCCGATCCCCTTAAAGTTGACAGCAACGCATGTAGGACTTAAGTATTCAACTTCATCAAAGCTACTCACAGAAGAAAAGGATATGTTTATCCATTCCAAAAGTTGAAGTGGAGAAGGATAAAGTCTCATAAAGAAATACATTCTCCCATCTTTAGTTGTATAGGATTTGGTGACATCACATAAAGAAAGGCAGGGTGGGTCTGGAGAACTCTTCTTGCTCTTACAGAGGACATGGTTTTGATTTCCAGTGCCCACATAGCAGCTCACAACCATCTGTAACCCTAGTTCCAGAAGAACACCCTCTTCTGGCCTCCATGGGAACTGTACACATGTGGTATACAGACATGCATGTGACTTAAACATCCATATATATATATAATAAAAATTAAAAAATAAAAAGGTATGGTGATGTGAGCATATTAGTAAGTGCTTTGGGGCAGCTACTGGACATAGAGGTGGGAATGGTAAAATCCGCGGACATTTTAAGAGTGGATTGTTGGCACAGGTGTGAGAGAGTTTGTGGGTATTTTTCATCATAAAATCTTTGCTGTCTTCCATTTCAGGGTGACATATGATGGTACTGTTCTTCAAATGCCATCTACAACAAGACAAGTTCTTGTCAATGTGGACAACTGAGCATTTATAGTTCACAGCTTAAGGGTGAAATATTGGCAGAAAACATGCTGGACATGTAATCGAGTCCCGACCTGAGGTAACATCATAACCTGCTACCTGGTCTTTGACTGAGTAACTTCATTTGTTATTGAGATCTTTGGGTGTCTTTGGAGATTACTAGTAATAACACAAGGAAATCATAAGGATGGGGAGTGATCTGGCCAGGACCTTCTAGAAGATAGAAGCTAGACTGCAACTGGGTGTCAATACTTAGATGTATTGTTCTTACTGCTGGTTTTGTTTATTTTTTCAGACAGGATCTCTTTTAAGCCCAGGCTGACTTTGAACTCGTGGCCTTCCTGTCTTCATTTTCCAAGTGCTGGGATCATTATTGGTGTGCTCCATAGTGTCTGTCTCTTCAGTTGTTTAACCATGGAACTGCACACATCCATCTTGGATCCTGAGATGATCCTCTTCTATAATCTGCCTGTGGTCCAAGGGAAGCATACGTGTGTTTAGTTTCATACTCTCCAGCTCCAGAGGGGATGCATCCAATGCCTTCAAAGAGCTTCAGTGGCCTCAGGATGTATCTGTGTTTTACAGTGGAGCAGGCAATAAACTTTTTATTAAGATGTTACACAGGAGGGTTAAAAAATTATTAAGATGATGACCTACATAAAATTACATCAAATTGCCCTTTAGTTGGGTGCCTGAGTTTGCTATTTTTTACTTATAACAATGACTTGATAATGAAAAAAAAAGCCCAGTTTTCATTTCATATTTCATTTAGCTGTTGGTATTCCCAACTTAATGTTTCTTGTTAAGTGGGAAATAAGTTTTCATTTTATGAGAAGAAATGTTGATTTTAAGCTTGAGGGGGGGAACCCCCCCAAACTCTAAGAAAGTCTGGAAAGGCTACATGTGGGGCATTTTGATCCAGCATAGTTTGTGGACAATGACAGAAAGGCAGCATTTGTTACTGTTCAGAGTAGACTCATACATGTTTTTATATAAGTAAATCTGTACATCTACAAAGCCAATTAAAAACAGTAGTTGATCCAAGGTCTCATTTGATTCTAAAATTTTAGACTTTGTCAAGATGATCCCAGTCACTTTGGGAAGCTCCTGGCTGCTGTGCAGACACGGCCAACTCCAAGAACCGCAGCATACACAACCTATTCTGAAAATGGCACAGAAATGGCATCAAGAAGGACCTTGGTCTCAAAGATACAAATCTATAAAGAAGCTGACCCCAAGTTCCTGGGGAAAATGTGCTTTGGCAAGAAGCACAGCAGGAAAATATCTAAAGATGCAGACAAGCAATGTAAAGGCAATGAGAACACATGCTGAGGCTGTTAAGGCCCCTGTGAAGCCTAAGGAGGTTAAGTCCAAGATGCCAAGGGCCCTGACGGTAGTAACGTCTTGCATTCCTTGCTGCCCAAAGCTTGAGAATTGGATTCAAGGCTTCATGGCCAAAGGTCACAGGCTCTGTCAACCAAAGCACAAGGCTCAAACCAAGGCCAAGGACACGGCTCCAGCTCAGACCCAGGCTTCAGCTCCAGCTCAGGTGCTCAAAGGTGCCCAGGCCTGTGTGAAAGCCTATAGAAAAGGGTTCCATCTGCCAATGTGAAGGCAGACTGGTGTGACACATCTACACACTATTTGCAGATGGTCCATGCCCTATGCTTTTTTTTTTTTTTTAAACACAAATATACTTCAGTCAAGATCTATTAAAGAAAAAGACAGTTGTAGTGAAGGTGATTTGGAAACAAATTGCTTCTGATGATCAGTGCAGGCTGCAGAAATGGGTGTGGCTTGTCCCATGTCTCTGTGTGAACTCACAGAGGTCAAGGGAGGCCACGATGCATCACTGGTAGATCTTTCCAGCTATTATTAAACCTCACTGCAGATTTGGACAATGCTGATTTAGCATGCATTTAGAACCTCAGGGACATTCAATAACCCGTGGGATCATCTTGTTATATACTTCACCTCGTACTCTCAGGTTTCCTGTGACACCCTGGGAAGGAGAGAAGTCTCCTCTTTATTTTCAAGGTCATAGAGAACAAAGAAAGGTCAGCCAGATTACCAGCATAGAAAGCCCCACCAGTTCCCCTGGAGTGGCTGGGGCTGGATGCACTGGCAAACAGCAGCTGGGTGGCTACAAAGAACCATCTGTGGAGAACAATGAATATATGAAAACACACCTGGGACTATTGCTACTGTGTCCCTGTGTTCCTATATCATTGGTCATCACTTTATTGTGTCAATTTCACAGCAACGATCCCTCCACCTCCTCCTGCCCCCCTCTTCTTAATATGCAATTCCTTTGCCTTATCTCATTGCCCAGGAACAAATGAGTATTCGTAACCTCCAGAATAAGGCATCTAAATTCAACCATTCATTTGCTCTTTTGGCCTTCATCTCATTAAAAAACAAAATGATTTGGGATGAGTAAAAACTTCCCATAGTGATTTGTTTTAGAAATCACACATAACGGCTGTACGAGAGAGAGAGATGATTCACAACAGCAAATACAAGTTATGAATCAACAAGCCAGAAGGTGACTTTCAGCCAAAGAAGACCAGAAATTAGGTTTGCCCTGACACAGTGAAAATGCCATACAAATGTGCAGTGGCATTTGAACATGTCATAAAGGTGCTTGTCCTGCATCTGAGCTCTGCAAAGGTTAGTCCTCCAATGTCATCTTTGAGATTAGGAGAATTAGTAGTGACAGCACACAGGCTGGGTTTAAAGGGACTCAGTTTAGAATTGAGGAGATTGAGATTTAAGAAAAGATTACAGAGAGTGGGTGTGCAATTATCAGGATGAAATCTGCTGCGAATGATTGCATATGTGTGGAAGTACTATGACAGCGGTGTACATGTAGGGATAAAGTGTGGGACAGCATTGTGACAGTCAGATTACTTAGGGCTGTGGTATAGGCTGTGGCATGATGCTGGTCATATGTAAAGCTGTAGTATGTATGAGCTGTACTAGGACAGTGGTGCAGAGTTCACTGTGACCTTGGCCTGTATAAAGGGCTGTGGTGTGGATCTCAGTATGACAATGGTATATGTGTAAGATTGCAGTGTAGACCTCAGTATAATAGATGTGTATATGTAGGCCTGTGGTAGAGACCACAAATGACAGTGGTCTATACAGAGAACTGTGTTGTAGACCACAATGTGGCAGTGGTCTATATGTAGGGCTATGATATGGACCCCAGTGTCACATGTCACAGTGGTCTGTAAGCAGGGATGAGGTATGGAAAATATTATGATAGTAGTCTATCTGTAGGGCTTGTGGTATGGATAACAGTATGGCCGTGTACTATATGCAGAGCTGTGGTATGGATCATACTATGATAAGTAGTTTATATGTTATGTTTTAGAATCGTGTACAATGGACCTTAGTGTGACATTGGTCCACATGCAGGGATATGGCATGAACCACAGTTTGAGAGTGGCAGGCTATAATGTGGACTGCAGGGTGACAGTGGTCTGTCTATATGTGGACCATGATATGCATCACAGTGTGGTAGTGGTTGGTGCAGTCGGTGTGGAGAACTTCAGTGTGACACAGCTGTGTTTCTGTAGTTCCCTGGTTTGATCTGCAATGTGGCATTCATCTAATATGTAGGGCTGAGGTACACCGGCCCCACCAAAAGTGTATACAGTTAGCCAGGAAAGACCTTAGATGCTGCTCTGTCTTCATACCATTGCTTCAGTTATGAGAAAGCAGTTGAGTAAAATCTGATCCGAATGAACTGAATGTGTCAGGAAATGCATTGGCAGTTACAGCTGAAGCTGTCCCCAAACTATTTTTATGAATGCAGAACAGGTTTTGATGTCTTGGATCACCTGATTTCAAGTCTTATTCTAAAGTTGCTGTCATCAAGATACTGTGTTGGGACATAGATAAATGAGGCAGAATGAAGAGGCTGGGAATAGAGTCACATATTCTTGTCAACTGATTTTCATTAAAGTTGACAAAGTGATTCAATAGGGAGAATATGACTTTACTTATGTGGGGGAAAACCAATATCAACTTCTACCTTATTGGGCGTACAAGTAATAAGTCCAAATTAGCCACAGACAGAAATGTAAAATCAAAATTAAAGTCCTATAGAAGGGAGAAAGGACTTGTACTGACATTTTGGTAAGCCTGTGTTGGAGGCTGGCATACTGGGAGGAGTTGGTGGACTGAAGGGTGTAGAAAATCTTTGTGATCCGTTGGTCAGAGAGGAAAGGGGGAATCGCAGCGGGTTTTCTGCCACAGTGGTGGGGATGAGACTGGGGCATTGAATCTGGGGGAGCAGAAGGAGAGGAACCTCTTTAGGATTGCTGTCATATATTTTAGGAAGCATTTTTAAATGCTTGGGGACAACTCTCTGAATGTGTCTAAAAGGAGTTGTATCCAGAACACACAAGGTTCACTTAAAATTTAATGATATGAAGTAAAAAGGACATGGATTATAAAATGGGGACAAGGTTTTACTTGTATAAACTTCATAAAAAGAGCTGTAAAGTTACTCAGTATCCAGAGAACTGATTAGCCCTTCAGGACTATTTAAGCCACAATGAGCTATTGTGACAGAGTAGATGACTGCTGTTAAAGCAATGAAAAGTTGGGGCTTTATATCTCCCTGCCACTACCTCCAAAGTGCTTGGACTACAGGTGTGCACCCTGATACTTGGTTTATGTGTGGAACCCAGGGCAGGCATCTACCCCCATAGGCCATGTGTATGGTTGTGCTCAAGGTGTTATGGTTGCCTCAGTTTACTCTAAGTCTACAGATGGAGGAACAGAAGCAGGGCTTTCGTGGTTAGTCCAAAAAGTAGTGATGAAAGCTAACTATAACATAGTCCAGTTGGCAAATATGCTATATGGTTGATGTTTTCTGAGTTGAAACTCCCAGATAACAGTACAGGCAATTTGCAGAGAATTTTAGATGTCCAGAAATGGAGTTGGTTATCAAGAAAGTTGGATTGAATCTGGACATGACACCAGTCAACAGCTTGGCTCCATCTGTTGCCATGGACTACTTGTGAAAAAAAAAAAAACTACAGATTTTAGAGCTTTATGCCTAATGATTTCAGATCTCAGGCAAGGATTTTTTTTTCTAAATAATTTTCTGGTGATTCTGATGAGCAGCCAGCTTGGGAATCATTTTATGGACAAGCACAGGGTGTAGTGCACATTGCTGAAGTGAGGTAATAAGATGAAGGATGGAGAGATGGCTACGAAAGATGCAGCCTGTCTAAGGAGACCAACCTATTTCCTGAGTTAAACTTCATTAATGGAGACCTTACGAAATACTATGAAGAGAAACCAAGTCCCCTAGGTTGTATCTCACTCCTACTTCACTTGATTAGGATGGGATCCTAATCTGCTGGGATGCTCTACAGGTTATTGTTACTTCACATGGGATAATGAGAGAGGAATCTCTCACAATTGGGTTTGAGAAATGCTCACTGCATTGAAGAACCAATTCCCAGAGCCTCATTTGAGTTCATTTTAAACACAGAAGACTATTGTGTCAAATGTGTTTTCATTGACCAAAATAAAAAACAAACAAACAATCAACTTAAAGAAATACTAGCACTACTCACAGATCTAAAAGCAATCTATTTTGACCTTTTCATACAACACAGATGTGTGGTACATTTACACAATGGAATACTACTCAGCTATCAGAAACAAGGAAATCATGCAATTTTCAGCCAAATGTATGGAACTAGAAAAGCTCATCCTGAGTGAGCTAACCCAGACTCAGAAAGATGCACACAGCATCTACTCAGTTATAATTGGATTTTAGCCATATAATACAGGATAACTATCCTAAAACCAACACACAGGAACATAGACTTTGTTACCTATCAAGGGGACAGTTTGCCCTAGGGGTGTTACCATGTAGGCCCCCAGTGCAAGAGAAAGCTCTTAGCCCTCATATGACTGTTAAACTGAGAGGGGTTGATATGTAGGGACACTCCACATTGGAGGAGTGGGATGGGTGGGAGAGGGGGGAGAAGGTGGGAGGGTGGAACTGGGAGGGGTGGAAAGAGGCCACTATGATGGAGATGTAACTTGATGTAATAAATAAACATTATAATTAATAAACAAACAAATTAAAAAAAATTTTAAAAAGTCAGTTATATGTCATCAAACATACTGATAGGGTAAACACAAATCAGATATCATACCACATTGAAGATGAAAAAAAAGTGGTAAGATCAATGTACTTCCTGACCTCAGTCTTTGTGGAAAGATAAATTAGGTAAGAGAGTACAGTGAGCAGCTCTTGCTAACAGACACAACCTCATTATAAGCCTCAGCTAAGTGAAGGCAGCTGCAGCCCCCTCAAATATAAATGACTTTCTATCATTATGGCCCAGAGGCTAAAATGTCCTTAACGTCAGGAAATGGATTTTAAAGAAGACTAAATTGTTTTTATCTGTAACTTAAGAACTCTCCTTCTCTGTACTTTTAGCATTAAATCTCAAACTCCAAACTCTGGGAAGTTCTTTAAATGATGAAATTTGGTTTTAAATATGTTTCCATAAAAGTCACCAAGGCCTGGGACTACTTGCTAAAGGATTATGTCAGAGTTAATTTTGGTTTTTGCTCTAGCAAATCAAATGCTGGGTATCTTTGGAACATGTAACATTCCAGGGTTCCAAAATACAGAGAAATAAAAGTCTAACCTGGGTGTGAAGGGATTTCTTATTATAGTTGTCAATTTTGATTTCCACATTGGCTTTCTCTAGTAAGACTAGTGCAGGCTGACAGCAGCCTCATTTTTACTCTTTGGAGAGAAGACTGGCCTCCTAATAGTGCTGTCTGTCCCATTGCTGAGAAGCTCCAAGAAACCCAAGTTGGCTTTTGCTTGGGGGATTTCCTTGAATCCCAGCTTACAACTGTTCTGAACGTTATCCCATGGATATCCCAGAAAGCATTGTTTTCTATGCGCTTCTATTCCTTGGGGTGGCACCTTCCTGCTGCTTTTCCGATAGTCCTCCCATCACCTGCAATATTAAATTTTAATTGCTCTCCCTGACCAGGGTTCTCACCATCTGCCACTGCTCACCTTCATCAGTCTTAGTTCCTGCCACTTCTGGATTCCTCTATGAGGTGCCCATGGCTTGCCAAACTCAGCATGCTCTTTTCCAGTGTCATAATCTCCTCTCCAGTGGTCTGTCATCATTAGCTGTCACTTGCTCTGAAAGCTCCTTTGAATCCCAGTAGAGGAGGGACATGCCCCTCTTCTCTTTTGCCATCTGAAGATACGTTGGTGTGAGGAAGAGTCCTACCTTGCTTTTCATGAGATTATAAACTTCTCAGAGCCACTGACTTCACTGTTTTCACTGCCTTGGTTATCCCTGCATTAAACACACAGTGGATGTGTGACAGATGTCTATTTTATGTTAACTTGACAAAGGATAGAGTCACTTGAGAGGAGGGACCCCAAATTAAGAAAATGCTTTCCTAAGATTGGGCTGAGGTCAAGCCTGTAGAGCATTTTCTTAACTAGTGATTGAGGTAGATGGGCCAGCCCATTGTGGGTGGGGTCATCCCTGGGCTGGTGGTCCTGAGTTCTGTAAGAAAGCAGGCTGAGCAAGCCATGATGAGCAAGCCAAGAAGCCCTTCATGGAGTCTGCATCAGCTCCTACTTTCAGGTTCTCTCCCTGTTTGAGTTCTTGTCCTAACTTCCTTTACTAGTGGACTAAGGATGTGGAAGTATAAGCCAAAGAAGCCCTTTCCTCTTCAACTTGCTTTTGGTCATGGTGTTTCATCATGACAATAGTAACCCAAACTAGAACAGAAATTGGTATCACGATAGTGGAGTACTGGTGTGATAGACTTGAGCTTGGGAAGGACTTTGAGAAACTTCGGACTAGAAAAGCCATTGAGTGGTGAGAGCTCAGTGAACTGTTCTGTAGGAGCTTGGAAGGTAAGAATGTTGAGAGGAGTGGAGACGATGGAGGCCTGGCTTGTGAAGTTTCCGGGGGGGAAGCAAAGACTCAGCATTTGAGTTAAGAATCTGTGGTGTCTGGTCAGCTGGGGCTGAAGAATCAGCTGTGATTAACGAGACACCAGAACCACTGAAGTAAGACCTTTCTTTTGCTGGGACGATTGACGCTGGTCAGCTGGAACTGAAAAACTAGTGGTGATTAAAAATTGACAGCATCGCTGTTGAAATCTTCTGGGAGTGTTTCCCCAGAGTCAGCCCACAGACCATGTTCCAGAGGTGGCCAAGGTTATACCTTGCTCTGGCATCTTAATTAGGTCGTGTGTAAGAATCTCTCAGGTGGTGCTGGTTTTGAAGGCATGAAGGGGTAACGGAGAGCAGCTGAGGCTTGGCATTAGGAGAGGCCCCTGGTAAAGGTGCAGTCTCAATAGCAGTTGAAAGCCAGAGTTAAAAGGGTCAGGAAGAAAAGTTGCAGCTTGGCACCACAAAGAGAGTTCAGGAGAAGCTAATGGCCGAAGTGCAACCCAGATGCAGCAAGAGATCCCAGCATTTTGGAGATGCCAGAGCCATGCACAACCACCAAGAACACCAGCAGTGGAGGTGGAGTGAACGCTACCCAAATTTAGAAGACAGGCTCTGTGTGCTGCAGAGGGTGGAGCTGGAGACATGACTCCTTGGGAGAGCCCAGAAGATCGTGAATAAATCCCAGGTGTTGGACATGGAGTTATTTACACTTTTCAAAGTTTGTTTTTACTTGTTCAGATTGTGACTGTGCCCTGGTTCTTCCCTCTTGAAGCACTAAAGGATTTATTTTTGATTTGACAGGAGACTTTAAATTTTATTTTATTTTATTTATATTATTATTTACATTCTGACAACAGTTTCCCCTCCCCCCTCTCCTTCTAATCCCTCTCTCTACACCTCCCCTCTGCCCCTCACTCCTATCTATTCCTTCTTTCTATTCAGAAAGGGCAGACCTCCCATGGATATCAACCAACCATGGCATATCAAGTTACAGTAAGACTAGGCACCTCCCCTCATATTAAGGCTAGATAAGACAGCCCAGTAAGAGGAAAAGGATACCAAAGGCAGGCAACAGAGTCAGGGACAGCCCCTGCTCCCATTGCTAGCTGTCAAGGACCAGCCTTTGACATCCACAAAACCACTGAGAGTACATAGTCAGTGATAGGAGTAGGTCACAACTCTCGGAGACTGACATCTTTCTTTCAGAAACTTCTAAATTCGGGGGTTGCAAGACAGCCAATAATGCTCGTTAGTTTAGGAGAGAGAGAGAGAGAGAGAGAGAGAGAGAGAGAGAGATGCCTATTTTCCTCTGTAGCTCAGAGCAAGTCTTGCTGCTGACTACCAGAGTTAAAATGACCAACTTTTTTCCTTAGGTGGGGGCTGTAAGCTGAGGAGGTGGTAAAAACAGCCTTTGTTTTGTAATTTACTGCAAGCACTTGGCCTATTAGCCGGCAGGCCACCTACTGAGTGTTCAATGGACTAAACTACGTTTTGACCAATTTATCTCAGAAGTTGATGGTGGAGCTCCAAGGTTTTTACCTGATCCATGCGTTATATGTAAATAATAAGAAAGGGATGAGAACAGAGGGACTATTTCACACACACACACACCAGAAAGAAGTAATGGACGAAGCTAGGATGCAACGACAATTTTAATGTGGTGACTATACTTTTTTATACCCTGAATAAGGGCTCTTTACATCAAAGGCATAATTATCTCATGGCTCAAAGGCATTTATCACAAGGACAGGAAAAATCAATGCAATAGGAGGGCACTTATCAATCACATATTTAGACACTCAGTTAAGCATTGCTTTTCTATATACAAGTTTAAAACGATGACATATTATGACCAAGGTGACTAGAAATAAGGAATTAACAACAGTTTGTGTATTTTGTCAAAGATTTGTACTAAATTTAGGCATTTCTTGGTAACCTCATTATCTCTTAAGTTTATGGGGAGTATAGGGGTCCTTAATTTGTTTTATGGCACACCTGGAGTTTGGTCTTATGATCTCTAGAGTGAAAGCTTATCTGAGGTCATAAATCTGTCTCAGGCCTGTCTCCTAATGAGATACACAATGTTTGGGAAGAGAATTTACTACATACAGCTGCATGTTTTCTATCAACTAGTTAACTTCTTTAACTTCTACAATTGTTTGGACTGAGTCAGGCAGTTTGTAAAACTCTTATCAGGAATAATAATATCACCTTTGTAGGACTCTGTGTGAAGTCTGGCCAAACAAGAAAAGAGGCAATTAGCAATGATAGAATCTTCACTCCATGTCAATAATAACAGAGGAAAGGAAAAGCTGGGCGTTAGCAAGAAGCAACTCTGGAGTGCATCTTTAGTGTAGACTTTGCAAAATGCCGGATAGCTTTTTAGGAAGTTTACATGTTTATTGAGCTCCTTTCTCAGAGAGTTTCTGACAATGCTTGAACACTGTATGTTAAGGGCCTAAGAATAGCAGATGGACATGAAGGAAGGAGACTCAAGAGCATTTGGCTCCTGACAGTTAGCAATCATATAAGAAGACCAAGCTACACAACTGTAAAAAATATGCAAAGGGCCTAGGGCAGGCCCAAGCAGGCTTCCTAATTGTCCATTCAGTTTTGTAAGCTCCTGTGAGCCCAGGTTAGTTGATTCTGTGGGTTCTCTTGTGGTGTCCTTGACTCCGCTGGCTCCTTCCTTCCTTCCTTCCTTCCTTCCTTCCTTCCTTCCTTCCTTCCTTCCTTCCTTCCTTCCTTCCACAGGATTCCCTGCAGCCCATAAATGTTTGGTTGTGGGTCTCAGTATCTGTTTCCATCAGAAGATTCTCTGATGGCAATTAGGCTGTGCATCAGTCTCTGAGTATAGCAGAATATCATTAGACATCATTTCATTGATTTTTTTTTTTTTTTGGTCAGTCATGTTTGATTGTATCCTAGGTCTCTGGGCTATTCAGCTTCTGGATCTGACCCTTCAGGCAGTGTCAGGGGTGGGCTCCCTTTAGTGGCCTGGGTCTTAAACTGGACCAGTCATTGGTTGGCCACTCCCACAATTTCTATGCCTCTGCCCCAGTATATCTTTGTGGGTAGGACAAGTTGAAGGTTGACAGTTATGTGGCTGGGTTCATGTCCCAATCACTTCACCGGAAGCCTTGACTGATTATAGGAGATTACAGTTCATGCTCTGTGTCCCTCATTTCTAGGAGTCTTAGCTAGGAGTCATCCTCATAGCTTCCTGGGAACTTCCATTGCACTAGGTTTCTAGCTCATCCCTGAGATCTCCTCTAATTCTAGTTATCTCCCCCAGTACTCTCTCCTTCCATCCTTCCCCAACCTGATCCATCCTTTTCCCATTCCCCATGCCCTGTCTCCACTTGAGATGTCAATTTTATTTCCCCTTCCCAGAGAGACTCATGAATCTCAGAATTGAGCCCCCCGATTATCTAGTTTCTCTTGGTCTGTGGATTGTAGCATGGTTATCTTTTACAACTAATATCCACTTATTTTGTCTTTCTGGGTTTGGGTTACCTTACTCAGAATAATTATTTTTTCTAGTTACATCAATTTGACTGCAAATTTCATGATGAGACTTTGAATTTTAAGACACTTTGGGATTTAAAAGATGGTATTTTAAAGAGACTGAAGTTTTAGGTGTTTCAATTCTTAAAAACCTTAAAATTTGGAATATTTTATGTTATAATATTTAATATTTTAATATTCTGGCTTTTATTTAAGAAGTGACTTAATTCAATAATTTGATTTGCTACTACTTGAGTAGTACATTTGCTTCCCAGTATTAGCTGGCAATGAGGTATAAGCATCGTTTCTGGTCTTCCTGTAACAAGAAGCAATATGGAGACCCAGCAACAAACATCTGCTCCAGATGTTTGTTTATGTAAACTCAGCTCCAGGAAAAAAAAAGTGATATGTAAGTCCCTCTTGAGGCATTCCCATCTCCACAACTGTGCTCTCATAACAGGGCATACCAGATGTTCCATCAATGACCAGTAAGCTATCAGTGACAATGATGATAACGGTATCCTTGCTGATGCCATTCATACTGGTTTATATCAAAATGTGTGCATATGAAACACACAGATTATCAATTTTAAAAATTGAAATTGCACAGAAAGGCCCACAAATAGCCCATGTTCTGAAGACATACAGATATTTTCAAGGCTGCAAGATGAGCCCTGGCTGCCTATTACAAAACATGCCATAATATATGTGTGTTAAAGAGAGCTCCAGAACTGAGGTGGCCTCTGACTCTGGCTTTGGAATTCCTCTTTCAACTTCACCTTGACTATTGTGTCAGTATCAATAAGCAAACTTATTTTTTCAGAGCCTCTGCTACTAGGGCATGGAAGCAGGGTTAGTAGCATCCACTGGCCTAGGCTTTATGTCTTTGTGTGACCTCTTGACAGACCATAGTTTCACACAGTTTTCACATTGTTCATATCTTTAAGGGTCTCTAGCATATTTGGCATGGCAGGCTTCTTTGGGTGGCTCTTAGCCAAACTCTTTCTGATGGTGTAGTGTTAAGCATTCTAAATGTTAATTAATTGGTCCTGCTTGCTGTCTGTTACTTACATTGACTCTGATTGGTTAAATAAAATGCTGAGGCCTGAGATTGGGCAAAGTCAGAGAAAGGTGGGACTTCCTGAGATTAGAACAGAAAGCCTGCGCCTTAGACTGAGGATTAATGCATTCCAGCCAGGAGCAGGAAGAAGGAAGACACACACCATGGGTTAGAAAAAAGAACCTCATTCCATATGGCCAGGAACATCAGCTAGCATGGAGAATAGCAGTCCAAGGGGACATATATATATATATATATGGGGTCATATTTGGGTAATAGAATTACTAGCTAGCTTAAATGGGCTAGGATTGAACAATTCAGGCCAAGGCTTGTAAAAATCCATGTGGTCTCTGTGTGCTCATTTATAATGGCTGGTTAAGGATTAACCATTCCAGAATAAATTAATGATAATATAAATACTGTTAAACAATTTAATTATTTCTACAAATGGCACCCAACGTAATTTAATTAATTTTTTTCTACATCTTTCCAACACTGTTTTTGCTATCTTTGCTTTTTAATTGGATCAAGAGGAGACATACTTGGTGTATCGTCAATGGATGGGGAAATGAAGGAGGTGTTGGTCCTACAGTAACAGATGTGGAAGAAATCTAATTGACTTGCACTGGCACTTTGTTGCTCCTACAGGGTCACAGTCTTGGAAAGCTGGGCTCTAAGGGTAGCAACCCCATTCTTGAGAACAGAGATCTTCTGCAAGACCTCCTCACTGGCCAATGCCATCTTTGGAGGAGGCTCATCTTCAGACAAGTTTGGGAAGGAAATACACCTGCTTGGGGGCTTCTCAATGCAAGGAAGGTCATTCTCAAGGGGAGGATTGGATTTGACATCTGCCGTGAGTCTTGTTGAGTACCTTCCTTTTCTTGTGGATACCCATCCAGCATCAGTAAAAAGATGCTACCATACCTTCTCCTGGGTGGGCGGGGCTCCATTCTGTTCCATGGCTGGTAAGCTGAATTGAATTCTTGGGCAGTGAATCAGAGATAAGTTGGTACCAATTTTCCTGAGGATACTTTGAGAGATGAACCATATGGTTTTCCAGACCTAAGTACTGACTGCATGCTGACCCCAACTTGCTGAAACACCACCCCTATGAGGCACTTAATCCAGCCCAGTGTTCAAATGGCTGAGCCTTCCCAACTTGGAGTTCAAGTACTTCAGGCATCCACAGCAGAACATGGTACGTGGAGCACACTCTGCCGCTGTGATGTTCTTGTTAATGTGAGACCTTGAGGATGAATAAGAAAGGAAAGGCTGTGGCTTAATGGTGATATATTTCTCTGTCAAGTTGGCAAGAGGTCAGTTGTGCTGGCTTGTTTTATGTCAACTTGACACAAGCTACAACCATGGGAGATGAGGGAGCATTATTTGAGAAAATGCTTCAGTAAGAACTGGCTATAGGCAGGCCACTAATTTATTTTCTTAACCAGTGATTGATGGGAGTGGGCCCTTCCCATTTCAAGCCATGGAAAGCAAGTCAGTAAGCAGCACCCCTCCATGGCCTCTGCGTCAGCTCCTGTCTCCAGGTTCCTGCCCTGCTTGAGTTCCTGCTCTGACTTCCTTCAGTGATGGACTGTGATGTGGAAGTGTGAGCCAAATAAGCCTTTCCTTTCCCAACTTGCTTTTGGTCACAGTGTAAGGGGAGTTAGATTAATATAAATTTAGATTTAGTGGCTATCTAGGGGCTTCTGATACAGTCTCTTAATACGGGGCATGAAGATCAACTTGGCATAGCAGCATATGGACTAAAACCAAGGTTTATGGCCTGGCATTGTTTTCAGCTGCCCATAGCCTTATGAAGTAGGCAGAGCCCAGATTAGGCTGAAACCAGGTGAAACAAGGAGAGACCCTATTTAAGCATGAAGTAGGTGGAGCCTGAGAGTTCCCATGCTAGAGACTACGAGATGCAAGGCAGCTTGTATCATTTGATGGAGAAAATGCTGGTGGACTGAAAAGCTGATCTCAAACAGAGCTGAAAAATTACGGCCAGCTCTCCCTGAGGCAGAAAGACGCTGGTGAGCAGAGAAGGCCAAGGACTAAACCCTGTGGCACAGCTTTTGTCTAGAGGGGTTCGACCAGTTAAAAGAGTGGCCTGAATGGAACTGTGACCAGCCTCAAAGAGGCAGAGTGGCTGAGTGGCTAATACAAACTGACTAAGTTGGTATATGGACAGCTGAGGCCTTCCAGAGAGAAGAAAGCCTCAAGCCTCATTTAAGGTGAAGCTGCCATAGCCAATTTACCCTAAAGAACCTACATCTGAGATATTCCTGAAGAACGACTGTTGACTAAGTGCCTTAAAGGATCTACTGCTGAGGTGTTCCTGACAACTGAGGACCTACCCCAGAGACTGTATCCTTCTAAAAAGGTTAGGAATAGTTGTTAGATAATAGTTGTTACAGTTATTAATAGGTTTAGTTGTTAGGTAATAGGGGTTTTAGAGTCATTCTTAGGGCTAGAAGTTAGGGAATAGTGTTTATATTTGTTATAAATGCTTACATTTATTAATAAGCAGATATTGAATAATTAAAAGATTCGTCTTCATCACAGTGTTTCATCATGGCAATAGTGACCCTATTTAGGACACATGCATATGGGAATAAATATAATTTGAAGTAATAAGATCTCAACTCTTAGGCTTATTTTTATTTTATTTTGTCCTTGAGGCCGCGAGCCAGAGCTGAGCTGGCTCACATGCCTCTGACTCCCAAGTTCAGGCTTGTTATTTGGAGTTGGATGCCTTCTTGGCATCATCATCTCTACCTGCTTCTTTGTTCTTCCTTCTGGTTCTCGGTCTTTGACATATTTCTGGTCCTTGTTCTTACTAGCTCTTTTCTATGCATCTGCTAGCTATGATTCTAACTCCTAATCCATTAGTTTTTGTCTCCTTATGCGGTCCGGATTCCAGCGTGATGATTTCCTCTCATTCTCTGCAGATGTCACTTGCTCATAAGCAGAGCTCAGCACAAAAATGCCAGAAGATCCAGGGACCATATCCAGAGCGTTGGGATGGGATGTGGAGTGGTCACCAGGGGAGGAGGAGCGCTGTGGAATTTCATACTCATACTGAAAGGACAGCGCAGCAACGGCGGCGCAAAGCTAAACACAGGCAGGTCAAAGCCAGGGCGTGCGCATGAGTGAGTCAGTCTCCTCCTGGGGAAAAGTCAAAGGAGAAGACACAGCTGGGGCCAGAAGAGCATCGAGGTGAGGAGCTCACGGTGTGGTTGTCTAGGTCGAGAACACATAGCGAGTTGGTTTTTTTGGGTGAGGAAGGTGCTTTACTCTTCATTCCCACAGAGTGATGGACAAGGCGGATACGAGTCGCTAAGTTTGGGAGAGACTTAATAAATGTTTATAACCCTTTGTGGCAGTAGCCACAACGGGATTTACAGGAGGAAATGGGAAGGCAGTAAGGTGTAGACTACTGCCCCGGCCTGGTGTAAATGCTCTGGCCTGACATTTTGTTTGTTTTGTTTTATTTTTTTCAAATGAAGTTATTTATTTACTTTATATCCTGATTGCAGCTTCCCCTCCCTCCTCTCCTCCCAGGCCCTCCCTCTTTCCTCTCCTCCCCTCCCCTATCTATTCCTCCTCCCCTTTCTCTTCAGAAAAGGGGAGTCTTCCCTGGATATCAGCCAGCCTTGGCATATCAAATTGCAATAACCAGGCAAAATTTCCAGTGGAGGGATTGGGACACCAGTCCAGCCACAAAACCTTAGGCCCACAACTTGTCCTGCCTACAAGATGTTCAGGGATAAAAGACGGAGCAGAATTTGAGGGAAGGGCCAACCAATGACTGGCCCAGTTCGAGACCCATGCCATGAGAGGGAACCCACCCCCGACACTATTAATGATATTCTTCTCTACTTGCAGAAAGGATCCTAGCATAACTGGCCTGACAGTTTAGGGTACCTTCCCTTCCATCTCAGGCCTGCATCCTCATTCCCATAGCCCCCAGGAGCTTCATCTTGTCCTGAATGCCACCGTCCCTGCCAGCCAAGCCAGCCGTGTTACAGTGATGTCACTGATCTGTCTGCCGTTTACTGATTCTCTTATTTATTGCACATTCCCTCACTCATGCAGTATCCGAGGGGCCACTTAGCCCTGTCCCTTCCAATCAGCCACATATCTTCTTACCCTCCTCTGGTGACCTTGTGTTTGATTTTCCTGAGAAGACTGAGGACATTGAACGTGAACCCCTCTACTCCTCATTCCTGGCCGAAACACCATCCCGACTGCCTCTGAATGGTCCTGAACTTTTGACTGATGTCCTTTCTTTCCTCTGGACTCAGATAAAAGGCAGACTTCTTCCCTTTGAGTGCTGACTTGCTGTTCTGTGCTCAGACCACTCCTTCCTCCTCTCAAACTCCTTCAGGTGACTCTGCCTCTGTCACTCTCTCCATTCTAAGTGACAATACTGGTGAGATGGAAGAATCAGCTCAAAAACCTTTGTGTATGCATGCATGCATGCATGTATGTGTACCCGTGTGTGTGTGTGTGTGTGTGTGTGTGTGTGTGTGTGTATTGGGGACACAGAGGCCCTTGCACTGACCTTGTAGTACCCATCCTTAAGGGAGATGTCACATGTACTTTATAACCTGCTGACCTCTATGGTATCAGTCAGAGACCACATTTGCTTCTAGGCTTTTTAACTATAGAACTCACCCTCATGGTCACATGTACTTGGTAAATGTCGCGTCCCTCTCAACCAGCAAGAACGACGCAACTCGCAAAAGCTCTTCTCAAGCAGTTTATTCAGGTCCCTTGAAAACAGTCTTCCGAATAAGGCCGGGCAGACCCAACCCACAGGCTAAATACTAAATGAACAGCCAATCAAGTAAAGCCACGTGGTGCTATCTTAGAGGCCCACGTATGCGGAAGCAAGCCAGATCAGCGGTCTTTGCCAAATATGGACTTGTTTACCACTGAGAGCGCTCACCGTCGGGCTGGTGGAAGGCGGAGACCAGCGCCATCTTTAAAGCGCGGCACGTCGCAGCTCTCTACAGGTAAAGGAGTTTCTATGTAGTCTCACCTCAAGAATTATTGTGTACCTAGAGTTAGATTGATTGGATTTATTGCCACCTGGAAACCTTTTCCCAAATTGTACTGTATTTTAAATATCCTGAAATGAACCGCCTGGCATTAGACTACCCAAAGTCTGATCCAAGTTGATGAAGCCAATCTGCACTCACTGGGCTTTTTATTCCCATCTTATTGTGAGGTTCACTTCTCTGTCTGATTCCTGACAGGACCCCCTCATGTGTGCATATAGACTGGTGTACATGTACATATGGGTGCAAGTACATATGTATGCACATACATGTTTATGTACATGTGTTTAGAGACCAGAGGTCAAACTTTGGTATGATTTCTCAAGTGACTTCCACCTTGTGTTTTGAGACAGGGTCTCTCAATGAGACCTGGGACTTGGTGGTTAGGCTGGGCTATATCTTACTCCCCTGGGATAAGGGGCTTGTACCGTCATGTCTGGCTTTTTATTTGGGTTTCAGAAAATGACACTCATTCTGACATTGGAAGCACTTTACTGTCTAAGCTATCTTCTAACCCCCCCACCCCCCGCATAAAGCATATTCACCCCTACAACCTGGGTCTTCTTTATCTTTTAAAGTATGATTTCCTTCCTTTCAAAGAACACAAACATGAAGAGACACCTCATTTTCACCTAGGGTCTTGTCAATAACTTAGGACAGGTTATGTGATATTTGTGTGTCTCACACTCCTATTTCTTCCCAGACTTGTTCTTTTTTTTCTTCCACTCAGATAATTATTATTGATCTTAGAGATGGGTTTGCCATCAGCTTCCTGGGCTTCCTGAGAGATATCTAGATGTAACTACCAAGTCTGGTTTATTCAGCTGCTCAGGTTGCCTGCAGTCAAAATCCTGGTTTTACAAAGCACCCTTGTGTGCCCCTGGTAAACCTGCACCCTAGCTTCCTTGCCTGTAGGTAGGTAATATAGAAATAATAGTACCTATGTGGGCAGCTGTAAGTTTTAGAGAGTTGACAGTACTGCCTTTTATTTTTATTTTTGAAAGTCATTCTTGGCATTTTATTGGTTTTCTGATCTTTAAACTAAAAATATGGATAACTGAAAATGCTCCAGTCCTACTAATATTTTGTTGTTTGTCAAAACTGTTAAAGAACCTGATTGATTTTTTTAAATGTTTATTTATTACTTCAAGTTACAACTCCATCACAGTCCCCTCCCTTCACCCCTGTTAGTCTCATTCTCCCACCCTCTCCCCCTTCTCCCAGAACACAGTACTGCCTTTTAAATTTATTTGCGCGTGTGTGTGTGTGTGTGTGTGTGTGTGTGTGTGTATGCATGTGTGCACAGCATGTACAAGTGGAGGTCAGAGAAAAACACACAGAAG
>CAJQZJ010031879.1:310165-370932 GCA_907164525.1 Lophiomys imhausi
TAGCATGTATATTGATGTCTTCCTTGTTCTACTCATGCTGGACAGCCAAGTTGATGAGACTTCATTGACATATATATATATATATATATATATATATATATATATATAGTGTGTGTGTATGTATGTATGTATGTATGTATGTATGTATGTAAAGAGTAAACTCTTTACCACTATCAAATCATCAGCAAGTTTGTTACCCCAGTGATTCTTTTATTAGTACTGAAATAATTTCAGAGAAATGCCTTTAACAAATTTCAGTTATGTAGTGTAATGCTGTCAACTGTAGTCACTATCATCAGTCATAGTCTGTACATTAGTTAGGTCCCAGTACTTTATATCATCTATTCCAGAACCTTCAAACCCTTTTACCTGTATTTCTCCCCAACTCATTGACAACCAACATTCAACCCTCTGCTTCTGAGTTTCTAACAGGTTGTATTTAAAATGGTCACCATTACTACTCATCAGGATATACAAATCAAGGCAGTGGGAAATCCTTCATAAATATTATAGTGGCTATCATCATGTAGACATAATGCCACATGTGTTGGCAATGGTTTGACAAGAACAAACTATTGTACACCTTGCTGAGAGTATAAGATTCTACAACCAATAAGGAAAATATCAGGCAGTGTCATCACAAGATTCGAAGGAGGAGTGCCTTAGGATCCCACACCCCACATATCTAAATGCAATAAATCTCTTTCTTGGAAAGATCTCTACACTCCTGTGTTCAGCCAGCATTAACCACAGCTGCCAAGATCAGGAATGTATGGTTCTGTATCAGAGTTCTAAATGTGTGGTGGATGGTGGATAGATGATATAGATAGAAGGTGCAGTGCATAGACAGAGTGGATGAAGCTGGAGGGCATCACACTATATGAGGGAACTCATGGAAAGGCAAGCGCACTGTGATCTCACAGCTTGAATCTAAAGCAGTTACAGTCTTGTGCTTGTAGGAACCCTGGGCATCAGAGCAGGAAGGGAAGAAGGGCTGGAATGGAAAAGAATTGATAGTACAGAAAGCAGTGTTTCCACTGAGGCTTTCTTCTCTCCTCTCCTTTGACCTCATAAGGATATCTACTAAAGTGGGTTTGAAGGGATAGCTTAATGGGTAAGACCCCTTGCTGCGCAAGCATGAGGATTTGAATTTGAATCTGTAGCATCCACTTTAATTGCACAGTGTAGTGCTGTCAACGGTAGTCTGCAAGCTACAGGTGTCTGTGACCCTAGTGTTTCAGTGTTTGGGGTGAAAGGGCAGAAGTAAGATGAGGATCATTGGGAGTCCCTGACCATCAGCCTTCTTCCAGGACTCACTAGTGAAAACCTTGCCTCAAAAGTTCACCCTCCCACTTCAAGACCCCATCATGGCTGCCTGTTGTATGATGCTATAACTCTCCTGACAGTCAGGAAATTGAAGCATCCACACACTGTCCCCAACATTCAGGCCCCCATCATATTGCTTATAGAATGATATGATAACTATCTTAAAAGTCTGGGAGCCAATGGGATTACACCTCCCTCCAGAGCATCATGGCTGCCCATCATGGCTACCAGAACTCTAATGTTTATTACTGTCCTAATGAAGCTCTTTTGGCTGATTTGTGTCAATTTCTTTTCCATTGAACCTATGGTATCTTTTATAGTTTATCTAACAAATTTTTTAAAAAGATTTTATTTTTGATTAGGTGTCTGTGTGTGGATGTGTACATGTAGTGCAGGTGCCCATGGAGGCCAGAGGTGTTGGATTTCCTTGGATCTGGAGTGACAGGTGATAATCTGCTGTCTAATGTGGATGCTGGGAACTTAACTTGGGCTCTGTTAAGTTCTATGACACACACTTATTGCCAAGCCATCTCTTTAGCTGCCATTATCTAAAAATTCTGATGTACTTTCTTAGAGTTTTCATGAGTAAGTCATGGCATGTTAAGCTTATAACAAACTATGTAGTGTTCCTTCAAATCAGAGGTGCTATGTCATTGGCTTGGACATCTGACTCTTCAGTTGGTGTCAACATTCCTTTGAAAGGGCCTTCTTGAGAGCTGAGTTAATTGTTACATCTTGGCGCAGCACTACTTTTTGTTCGGAAGTTTTGTCTCATTCACTGTTCCATACTTCTTGAAGCTTACAGTGCTGGCTCCTGTCTTCATTTTCTACTGAATCTCATTTTAAGGAGTGTCTATGATAGAATGGATGCCCACAAGAGGGTAATATAAGCAATACACTTCTGGAAACCCCTGAACACAAAGAATGCTGTGGTCTATTTCAGTTCTCAAACAGTGTGCTTCTTTAGACGTTCAGAAGTGATTTCCATTAAAGAAAACATTTTTTTTCCTGCAAGAGGAATACATTCCTTTGTTAGTAAAACAAGAGGAGTTGGCCTTGAGGATTAGAGGATTTATTATATTTTTATAACCTATAATGTATGACTTAGAGAATAAGAAAATGTTATGAAGAAAATGTGACTACTGCTGACATTTTGTTTTATAAAATCATTTCTTATTTAGTTTAAGCCATGATTTATTATACAATCAAATAGCCAAGTGTTGGTGTGCTACCTCATAAGTTTAAAAGAAGTACTTTGTCCATTCCAAAATGATGGATATACAAAGAACACAGGCATATATTTATTACCTGAATACCTCCTTCTTATAAAAGAATAGGAAGCCCTTAGATTGAGAAACTGTTTAAAAAGTCTTGATCCTTAAATATTTTCACTGAAACCTTTGAGATGATGCACATTTGAAACAATCTTCATTACACCCAAAGGATGAGTGATATGTTCTTGGGTTGCTATCACTGTGTCCCACAGTGTAAGAAACTTCTGTTGTTTATGTACCTGTTGGGAGTAACCAGTGTTATAACAAGAAAGTAGTCTGTGAATATCTTGGTGATAAATATTTTCTTCCTTTGAGTTGAGAATATTCTTTTACTGAAATGAAATTACATTCATTTTTTAGAATAAGTAGCATAGCAGACTTCGTTATTTAAACTATCAAGATAATTCCGAAGCTGATTTCTTCTCCCTGAGAGAAAAATCAAAGTTAAGACTATGGTGCAATAAAAAGTCTTTGGTATGTTGAATTCATAATCGGTCAAAGTGCTGAATGTAAATAACTTAGTACTTAGTTATGTCTGGTTATCTTTATTTACCTCCCACTGTTTAAGGCTCAGGGAGCTTCACTGAGGAGAGATGCGAAAGGATGTCAGTGCAGAGGATGAGGAGGAAAGCTATAAAATGCTGACTTTTGGACAGTTGCACTAGTGAGCTCACAATAACTCTGGATAACTGAACAAGACTCGCACAAGATGAAGCCAGTCAAAATTCCAACATGCATGAGGTAGGGGCTCCTCAACTCCACCTCTATTGGAGTGGCGTTAGCAGGGGGAAGGAGAACATTTTGTTTTGAGGATGTGACTGCTGACAGATTGCTCATCCCCCTGAGGATGGCCCCAAACATACCTCATGTGCTTATAAGCAGTGCTAATAGACTAGGGCATTATTAATAACACAAAGAAAAAAAGGGCACATGAAGCCGGGAGGAGAGGTGAGGTATGAGTGCTCAGGGGAGTGGGAGGGAGGCCAAGGTGGGTAGATAGAATACTTTATACAAATGTATGGAACTTTCAAAGAATAGAAAATACAATGTTTTTAAAAAGTAGATGATATTTGAACATGTCTTAATGCCCAGGGAATGACTATAAATCATTAAACATTAAATAGGCGCAAATGAGTTAATTTAGGATATAGTGTGACTTAACATGCATATGAATGTTCTACTATGGACATCATGAATTGATGTACAGAGAGTTAACACACAAAAAGATTAGTATATGGGATTCGTGTCATTCATCTCTCCATTGTCAATTTGTCATTCTGAACAAACCCAGATATCTATCTACCTTGGATGTGCAGCAGCCCTACTGAAGGTGACTGGTCAGAGAATCATAGTGACTCTTAAAATTCTTAGCCAACAACTGTAGCTTGCTCATCCTACTTCATATTATGAGTCCTAGGAAATCATTTTGTATATTCTTCTCAAATCTTCCAGGCTTCCTTGTCCATCTTACAGAGATAAAGCACCCCCTGTATAATTTGATCAGAGATAAACCACACTTACATCTAATAAGCTAAAATTATTTGTCTTTACATGAGGAATTCAGTGTCCTGTTTCTCGGAACCAGGGCCATTTTGTTTTTCCAGGTTCTGAATCGGTTTTATCCTCGTGGCCCTTTTAATCAGAAACTCAAAGATCAGTCACAGAGGACACTGAGCTTTGAGGCACCTGTGCCAACACCTGTGGACAGCAGGGGTCACAGTTGCCCCAGCTTAACAGCAGGCCACCACTGTGCACAGAAGAAGAGCCAGCCTGTTTTGCTTTTGTGTTTAGATTTATAGGATAATGACTATAGAAACCAGATTTGGTTTGAGAATGCTCTCTGTGGCCATATTAAAGAAGCTCAAAATGTCAGTTTTTCTCTTCTGCATATTTGCATAATTGGCTTCAATCCTTTTCCAGACACAAGATTTTTTTCATTTGAAGACAGCTATGTTCTGAATGGATGGTATTCCTTTAATCATCATCAGACTAGAAAGGAAGGCTCATTAGGGCCTTTAACTTCTTCTAATCAATGTTCTGAAAGCATTCTTTTGAATAAATGAATTTCATATTTTACTGTGTGCTAAAAATTATTTCTCTTTTCTACTTAGAAGAAATTAATATGGTTTCCAGATTTTCCAGTTTGTATTAAGTATATAATTGTGAAGAAATTTTTGTTGCCAATCATCTACCGGTCATTTGGTTATAGATGGTATATGTTACATATATGTTTAATTTATATTTTGTATCATTTACTATAATATACTGGAAAAACTTATATAATTCACTGCAGTGCTTGATATAACAAATATGTATTAGCTCAAATATTTTAGGAGATCAAAATACCAGGTAAATATGTATGATATATGAGGGGATGGTAATAAAACACAGATGAAATATGCAATCTTTGTAACTTAAACTGCTACTGAGAATAGAAGCTGGCTACATCTTCAAAGGTCCTACTTTTGGTAGAACCTATTAGAGTTCATTATACGCAAAACATAGCCATTCCAGCCCTAAAAATACCTCCCCTCCCAAACTGGAGACAACACTGTATAAAGTTATTTTTCCAAACAAACATTCTCTGAATTGACAATTAAAAAAAACAATATAGCTATAGAATGAATTACTATGCAGCAACGAGAAGAGACTAGACACAAAAGAGAACATGCCTTGCTTGTGTTTTTGTAAACATCAAGAATAAAGTGTCCACTGATTTGAAAGGTCAGTCATGGCTTGTGTTTGTAGGGAAGTTTCAGACTGTGTAGAATGTTCTCTGATCTGGTAAGATGCTGTGTGCTAGTCTGCACAGGTGACACGGTTGTTAGCTGGGCACTTTCAACACATGCATTGTACTTTTGTAAAGATAAAACACCTAGAAGGTACTGAGGAGTTTAGTTATTGGTAGAGATAGTTGGAAGTACTCAGTCCTGGGCAGCAATTCTCTTTGGCTTACTGTGTGACCTACAGGGTACATGGTCACAATTTCATTTTTGCCAGATCTCTTCCTACTGTTCAGACTTTGTATGTTATTTAAACTTGTGGAAAACTCAGGAATAAATTATGGTTGATGCATCAATTTACAAGGTTTTTTTTTTTTGCAATTAATGGGAGTTAATAGTAATCCAAGTCCCATGTGTAGGCTAGCTGTCTGTTACTGTCAAAGGAGTAACTGGAAGCAGCTTTGGTAAGTGTGGCATGAGCAGAAGCAGGAGAACATCGACGTTGAGTTTTTCTATGAAACATACTGATGTTCGATGATTTCTTTCATTTGCATTCAGTTCAGTCTTGGTTTCCAGTGTCTGCTTTAACATCTCCAAAGTCTCTGAGCACATCATAGAAACACCATTCGCTCTTAATTCTAAGCAGTTCTTGCTTCCTATTCTCAGGCTTACTGTCTTCCTTCTGGACATATACACCTTTTCCTCCATTGCTGTCAGAAGGCCATGCAGATGTGCAGACTCAAGTCATCTGTAGACACACCTTCATCCTGTCTGCCTAAGATGGCACCAGGTCACCTTGTATGATGTTTGGAGAGTTTTAGTTTTGTTGTTGTTGGTTACAAATCTATTGATAATCTTCAAATGCAGATAATGAGTAGAACCCTCTGGATTCTGGGGTGTCTTACAGTTCCTCTGTCTGTCCCATTCTTCAGGTCCACCTTGACTCCTTGGGAATCTCTGTTATTTCTCAGGTATAGTTAGTTGCATTTTTATGTCTTTGTAACACAGATTCATACAACTTGAAAAAAAAATTAAAGCAATGTGGTTTCCCCTGTTCATCTTTATTGACATGAGCCACCTCATCTAGATGAGACTAATGATCTCTTGCAGAAATGTTTGTAAGAAAAGGAATTCAGTTAGTTTTAAAGCCTACTTACTTAATGCCTGGCTTTGAGACAGAGGAGTGAAAACAATCACACCCATTGTGGTGACAGCAATGCAATGAATGATTTTAAGGGAGAAAAAAAAATCAAGAGTGTCCACTTGTTGGAATAAGCACTCCGTGCTCTGGGAACTCACAGGTGAATCCCCTCCTGTCACCATCCCTTAGTCACCAATTCTTTTGTTGTTGTTGTTTGCAGTGGTAAGAATTATATTTTATTATATTTATATGTAAGAATCTCCATTCCCTATCCCTCTCCCTTTTCCTCCCTTTCTTCCCTCCAAAACAACCCTTCAAGACATTCACTGTAATTCTAATTGAAAAATAAGAAACGGATACAATATTCAAGCGACAAGCTTCAAGTCATTAATATATCAGGGACAAATTCAAACCTTTGAGTTCAGGGTCATGCTCTTTCCACTAATCTGCTGAGTGTAGCAAACAGTGAAAGCAAGACATGAGCACTGTTCAACCCGTCTCCATATTAAGATAATACACTCAAGTCAGAATTAGCAATCTGAGCATAAATTATATAACTCAATTCATTATTGATATTTGTAGACTAAATTAAATTTACTTTCTAACTACACCTAAAAAGATAAAAATGAATATTTATAGAATAACATGGTGTTTGGTACAAATAAATTCTGTGTAATGTTTACATCAGATTAAACATCACTAGCTCTACAAACATTTGCCCTTCAGCCTGTAAAAAAAACTTTAAAAATGATTTCTTTGCAACACTTCCTCATAGATCTGGCCTCACCTCTCTCTGACGTACTATTGACAGATAATGGTTGCTTTTTTTTTTTTTGTCTTTTGGAGTTCTTTTTTGTTGTTGCCTATTTATTTGTTACTTCAAGTTACATCTCCATCACAGTCCTCTCTCTCCACCCCTCCTGGTTCCATCTTCCCACCCTCTCCCTGCTCTCCCACCTATCCTACTCCACCTGAGTTGGTTGCCCCTACATATCAGCCCCCCTCAGTTCAACATTCATATGAGTGTTAAGAGTTTTCTCTTTTACTGGGAGCCTATATGGCAACTCTATTAGGGAAAAGTGTCCCACTAACAGGTAGCAAAGTCTATGTTCCTGTTCTTTTTGATGTGTTGGTTGTAAGATAGTTATTCTGTACTACATGAGTAAAATCTGATTATAAGTGAATAGATGCTATGTGCATCTTTCTGAGTCTGGGTTAGCTCACTCAGGATGAAAGTTCACGATGATGTATCACAATTAGCAAAAGAATTTTATCTTGAACATTTGGGTGCTGGAATACAAAACTGTATTTAAAAGAAGGGTTAGGGAGTAGAGGGTGGGAGGGGTGGAAAGAGGACACTATGATGGAGATGTAACCTGAAGCAATAAATAAATAAATTTTAAAAAGAGAAAAAGATGCATGAAATATTATTAAATTTATTTTTTGTTGGCTTGGTTATTCAGGTTGGTGGCCATTATTAAATATAATACTGATGTTTGAGATCATTGAACCTCAAACAATGACCAAATTTTCAATGAACAAACATGAAAAAATATTCAATGTATTGTTTGAAAAATATTTTATGCTTCTATGAGTGCAGAATTTTTAACTCCAGATGCATAAAAGAATTAATGAAGTTTCACTCACTCATAGATTAATTGATCATTTGATTGATTGATTCACTCACTTATTCAGTGTTATTCTAAGTAACATGATGCGTGCCACTGTGGGTAACATAGATGACCAAGAAATCTTCTATGTGCCTTAGACATTTATTACTTCCTAAATGATGTAAAAGTAAGTTTGGAAATAAAAATAAAGTCTAAATGAAATTCATGTCAGAACTGGTACCTTGATGTCCTTGATAATCAGGAAAAGAAGGAGATGTTGAACTGAGTCTTGAAAGGTAGGAAATAACAACAAAGATTCCAGTAGTAGTTAGTGGTGCTAAGGGCATTCCAAGAGAGTGAGAGCCAACTGCACAGGGCCATGGTTCTGACATGATGTGGCCCCTAGAGGAAACCTGAGGGTAGTGAAGCTCAGCGCAGAATGAATTGAGGTAGGAAAGAGTTAGGGTTATCTAGTCTACCTGTCCCTCTTCTTTCCAAACAGAAGATCTCAGAGTAACATATATTTAGTAAAGACCATTCAACCAGGTTTGCTTGGGTGAAACATCTCAAGCCATTATAGTTGATCTGTAGGTTTTCCCCACAATTTGATGTAAGAGTGGTTGCTGAGTTGGGAGGCAGAAGAGGATCGAGGACAGAGATAGTTCTCATTATTGGTGTGAAGGAGGTAAACATTTCCTAGTTTTCTAAGTAGATGGCTTGCTTCATGAGGTATGACTTTTCAACACTGTTGGCCTATAAAAGGGGAAGGATTCCGAGCAACCATGGATAAGTGTACCCTGCTCTTTGAGTTTCTATCATCCTATCTATTTCCCTGCAATGGCTACCTGCTCAGCAGTGGACATCTGTACCCACTGATCCAATACTAATTTCCTGGGATTGGAATCAGATAGATTGAAAAGAAATCTTTGGGTAAGGAGTAGTGCTAGAATACTGCAACTTAAAGCTAACTGTAATAAGAGGTAGAGAAGAGGGGCTGAGATGGCCCAGGTGGTGGCAAAGTGTGAAGACTTGAATTCAACTCCTTGATTCTCTGTAAAAATGCTGAACTTGTGGTCCAGACTTGGAATCCACAGGTAGATCCCTGGAGATTGCTGGTCAGGCAACAAAGTCTACTCAGTGTGCTCCAGACTAGTATATGGGTAGGCAGAGAAGGAAGGGCCCAAGGAATGACATGCAAAGTTATTTTGTGGCCTCAACAAGTACATGAATACAAATTACCAGTGTGTATATACATGAGAGAAAGGGAGAGGGAGAGGGAGAAGTTAGTAAAGCAAAGGAAGAAAGGAAGTGAGAAGAAAGATGGAGATAAAGCCTCAGTGGTACCCATCACCAACTGTTTTCTGTCTTGTCCAGTGATGGCTCACCTAGTCATGTGATGTGAGTGAGCTCATGAGTCTCTGATGAGTACAACTGAAGAAGCCTGAGAAGTTCATCATTGTGATGACTGGAAATTCAAAATCATGAATAGCCCTCCATCACATTTCTCTACTCTGCCTCTACTTTTGAACACAGCCAAAAATTAAACTCCCAAAGTTAAGACATAACTTGTGTGTATGTGTGAGGGGGAGGAGATGTTTACTTTTTCCTTCTCACTTAGCTCTGCTGAGTCAGAACTTCTTTATATAGTAACTGCAGGTCAATGGATATCATTGACAGGTATGCTGAGATGAGCAATATCTGTCAGTAGGAGAAGGTAGCTGCCTATGCCATGCTGGGGCTGGTGTCAGGGAAACAACTTACCCTCTGACTGGAACTTCTGTAGGGTAATGAAGCCTCCAAAATCCCTCTAACTAGGAAGAAATTACCTATGTGACTAGTGTAAGATTATGTGTAGAAGATGAGTTTTTCCCTTTAGCAGCTCACGTCTTTTTATAGGACATTACTGTATCGCCACATAAGTATGTTATTTGTGAATATTGTGTTTATAAATCAGAAGCGTGGATTTAGGGTTTCATTTTCATGTAAATCATTTGGTTGAAGCACCGTGTCTCTTGTGTCTCTTGTTCAGGAAGAATTAACTTGATTTCTGTCTTTTTTTTTTTGGTTTTTCGAGACAGGGTTTCTCTGTGTAGCTCTGGCTGTCCTGGATTCAATTTGTAGACCAGGCTGGCCTCGAACTCGCAAAGATCCGCCTGCCTCTGCCTCCCAAGTGCTGGGATTAAAGGCGTGCGCCACCACTGCCTGGCTAATTTCTGTCTTTTTGAAGGTGAGCTTAAACACATTTTAGGAAGTATATGAACATATGAGCAATGGAGGCAAGATGGATGTTGATTTGGTGAGGATATTGAACAGTTCAGTGACGGATTCTTATTATTGCCGCAAGATTTAGGAAGATCAGGAAACAGCTTAATCCAGTCATTCATATGCAAGGAAGAAAGACCCTCTTGGGGAGAGTCATGCTGGGGAGCAGGAGGATGCCTGGCCAACACCCAACCAACTCAGAAGCTCTGCCCTGCTTTAGATAGGGCATTCCATGGGTTAATGCTCAACAGTCCTCTTTTTTTTTTTCCTGCAGGAAAGAATCACCTTCAAGGCTCATTATCCTCATTACTCCGTTGTCAATACCTGCAGATCAAGGGCTTCCTACAAGCAACTTTCATCAGAAAAATTAAAAAGCACTCCTGTAGCTTCCTGGAGCCCTGTTGGTCCCCCAGAGAGCTCTGGATTATCTCTGTGGATACTTTACTCTGTTCTCTTACCAGAACTGACCTCTCCCTGCTTTAGCCCAGTCCCTGAGGTCAGACCTTTCATGTGTATCCAACCTGCAGCTCACTGGCTGCACGCACCCCAGGAGGGCTATGAAAACCTACTTAGAATATTACTAGAGTGTTTTGTGATTATTATTTTTTTTATAACTCAATAGTACAGTTGAGTGTGAGAACTTTGTAGATGGCATTGCTTTCGTTGCAATGTCAAAAGTTTTGACATACTTATTTGATCCTAAGCATACTTTTTTTTTCTGTTTTGAATACAAAGCCCTGCTCTTTCTGACTAGCTGCCTTTCTATCCCCTGCCCCGTGGTGGAAGCAATGGGAAGGAGGGACTCAGCTTCAAATACTGATTTCAATATTTACCCTAGTTCTCTAGGCTGTCCTTTAATTTCCTTTGTTTCTTTCTTTCTTTGTAAAGCAAGAGTGAAACTATATAGACTGATTGCTTAAGTAGATAAAATGTAGATCTTCTAAATTTCATGGATAGTAACTACCTTAAAGTTCTAGACATATGGAAACAGTAGTTGAAGTTTGCTCATATGAGAAATTTCAGTTTTGACTTTCAGGGTGTCTATTGTTATTTTAGAACTAAGAGCACACGATTTGGTTGTACACTTGCTAATGAAAAAAATGTGCTTAAATGTATGTGCAAAATTCACCTCCTGGTTCACATCTATTTAAATAATTACTCTGGGTTTTATGAACCACCCAAGATTAAGCTCATAGAATAAACTTGCTAACATGAGATTTTAAAAAAATCCTCTAAGAGCATTTGAGGACATCCCACCCAGTAATAGTCATAGGACACAATGAAGTGAAAGACTGTGTTAAGGAACATTGCTGCCCCTCAGTTTTTGTTGTCTAAGCAAAGAAGCCTGTGCCTTTCATGCCCAAAGCATCTTCACATGCTGAATACTGAAAAGCTGTACTAAGAAAATACTACTAATAAAAACTAAACCTTAAGACTGTATGTCTTGTGGCATAAAAGGGAATGTGAGTTTGTCAGAATGATGAAACTCTCAGAAGATAAATTTGGGTCAATTTAAAGTCACTTAGTCCCCACAAAGCTTTGCTTAGAATCTAATCTAACTCTGCCTTAGACCAGCTGCAGATTCAGGACTGTGACTCCTGATCAAGTGATTTAAGAGCAGATGGGTGGCTTAGATGGGCTTCAGGATTTATTATCCAAAGAGAGGTCTGTGACTAATGAGCGAGAGATGGGCATCGTGATCATCTATCACCTTCCTTCACCTGGGGAATTAGAATCATAAATGTGTATGCCTCAGTGTTTCAGAAAGAACACGATGTCCCTGGCTTGGAGAGTCTGAGGGACAGTGACCTGGGCTCAGGTCTCTCTAATCACTGTCACAGCAGTGATTTTAAGTAGATCTTTGAGTTTTTGTTTCTGTCATTTCTCTAACAGTCTAGTTACTGATGTGGGTTGAACTGTACCTCCCGCAGTTCATTCTTCTGTTAGACTAAATCCCACCACCTCAGATTGAACGTCTTAGGGTCTTTATAGACACAATCAAGTCAAGTTTAAGTAATTAAGGAGGATCCTTAAGTAGAGAGAGAGAAATTCCTTCAGAGAGCAAGTTATCTAGCCAAGGGGAGAGTCTGGGACAGATCTGTCCATCATAGCTCTTGTCACAAACCAATGTAGCCAACACTCAGACTAGACATCATCTATAGACTATGGGTCAAAACATGTCTATCAGCTACACTACCTAGTTTCATGGTTCTCTAATGGCACCTCTGGGAAGCCAGCTGGATGTGGAATATTACCTGTTTCCTTTTAAACCTTAGTTGTATCCATGATAAGGTGGAGAGATAAAAGCAGAGTATCTGCAGTAAGCTCTCTTAGGTTCACGGGGAGCTTTGAGCTAGGTGCCTGTGGTGTCTGCTTCAGTGTTTTCCTTTGTGAAATGAATGTCACGATTGTAATCCTTAGGCTTAGTGTTGGGACCAAGTTAAGTGTGCAAAGACTGTCAAAGTTTATCTGGTAGTTCCTCATGCTCAGTAACAGCAACTATCCATTTGCAGAGGAAAGCAGAAGGTGTATATTGACCACACAGCAGTGCCTGGTGTGGAGTGCATGTCAAATACTTGTTTACTATTCATTTCATCATGCTAATCATCTTAGGTGGTTTGGATATTAAAAAGATGAAAAATGTCTGATTTAGAATACATTTTTGGGGGGATCCAAGATGGCAGCTGCCTGCGCGGATGTATTTTGATTTCAGGGTTAACAGTTACAGGGCAGCAAGTGTTGCAGGATGCTGTACAAATGGCTCAACCCCTTCTAAATCTCACCCAACCACCCAGGGTCCCTGGGCAGGACGCTCCTTCCCACTCTTGGACACGCAAGGAAGCCGCTGGACCCGGGAATCAGGACCTCTCATCCCCCCACCAGGAGAGACTACAGGTAAGTTCCAATTTAATAGCCAGTGGGCAGATTCAGATACAACGCAGAGATAATCCCCACCCTGCTGGGCAACCCCAGGTCTCCCACAGATGATCAAGCTATCTGGCGAAAGGTTGCGACCCTTGGAAGTGAGCACAGCTCGGCTGCAAAGTGCCTTCAGACTGCAGATTGCAACCCACTGCTGTGACATCACTGGCCAGTTTTCAAGCCACGGGAGTGGCAAGGCCATTGAGAGTGAAGGGCAGATTTACCCACCACAGGAACCAACCCAGGGCAAACTGCGAGATACTTGAAACTGTCATATATCGGACTTTTGTACTAGTACTGGCCCTTCCTGTGGGGAACCAGAGCTTACTTGTACACAGCTCCACCACCTGGATTAGTTAGGTCTCCACCTAGGAGGCGGGGCTGAATGACTCACCTTATAGGGGTGGAGTAAGGCACTCGAATCCTACACCAAAGCGCCCCCTTGGGACACAAGTCCAGAAGACAGCAAAAAAATTCCACATGGCCAGAGGCCCCAGACCAAAAAAAAAAAAAAAAAAAAAAACAGAGCGAAATGACTCCAACAAAAGAAAGCAATGCTATTCCACCCAGCCCAAACCACCTCACCACAGCTGAAACACATGAAAACGATGACAATTCTACATTATGGAAAGTGATAGAGTCCCTTCAAGAAGAACTTAAATATATGAAGGAATTCAAAGAAACCACAATTTTACAAGTCAAAACAATGAATAACACCATTAAAGAGCTCCAAGCCAAGGTGACTCAGCCTGAACAGGAAAAGGACAGAGCAATGAAAGATTTCCAGGCAAAAACAAGCAAACTGGAGAAGGAAATATACAAAACAAACAATACCATTCAAGATATGAAAATAGAAATGGAAACAATAAAGAAAACACAGTCAGAGTAAAAAGAGGAAATGGAGAATCAAGGGAAGAGAACAGGAACTACGGATGTATCAAAAATAGGATGCAAGAGATGGAAGACAGGATCTCAGGCATGGAAGATACGATGGAAGAAATCAGTACAACATCCAAAGAAAATGAGAAGGCTAAAAAATCTCTCACCCACAACATCCAAGAAATCTAGGACTCAATGAAAAGACAGAACCTAAGAATTATAGGCATGGAGGAAAGAGAAGACTCCCGACTCCATGGTCCAGGAAATATCTTCAACAAAATCATAGAAGAAAGCTTCCCAAACCTAAAGAAAGAGATGCCAGTAAAAATCCAAGAGGCTTACAGAACACCAAACAGATTAGATCAAAAAAGAAACTCCTCCCACCACATAATAATAGAAACTCTAAATGTAGAGAACAAAAAAAGGATATTAAAAGCTGTAAGAGAAAAAGGCCAGTTCACATACAATGGCAGACCCATCAGAATCACACCTGACTTCTCCTCAGAAACTTTAAAAACTAGAAGGGCCTGGATGGATGTCCTACAAGCCCTGAGAGAACATAGTTGCGCAGCCAGACTACTATGCCCAGCAAAACTCTCTATCAACATAAATGGGGAAAAAAGATATTCCATGACAAAATCAAATTCAAACAATATCTCCCCACAAACCCAGCCCTACAGAAGATCCTAGAAGGAAAATTCCAACACAGAGAAGATAACTACACCCAAGAAAACAGAGGAAATAGAAACCTCCACAGCAACTAAACAAAAAGAAACACAAGACACCCAGCTATACCAAAATAATGGGAAATAACAACCCCTGGTCACTAATATCCATCAACATCAATGGACTCAACTCCCCAATAAAAAGACACAGACTTACAGACTGGATCCGTAAACAAGACCCATCTTTTTGCTGTATACAAGAAACACATGTCACCATTGAAGATAAACACTACCTCAGATTAAAGGGCTGGGAAAAGGTCTTCCAAGCAAATGGACCCATGAAACAAGCTGGAGTAGCCACCTTAATATCAAACAAAATAGACTTCCAATTGAAGTTAATGAAAAAAGACAAAGAAGGGCATTACATACTCGTTAAAGGAAATATCTACCAAGAGAGCATCTCAGTGTTGAACATCAATGCCCCAAATACAAAGGCACCTACATTTATAAAAGAAACGCTTCTAAAACTTAAATCGCACATCGATCCAAACACTTTAATAGTGGGAGACTTCAACACCCCACTCACAACGATGGACAGATCATCAAGACAGAAGCCAAACAGAGAAATAATGAGTCTAACAGGGATCATGACCCAAATGGACTTAACAGATATCTACAGAACGTTTCACTCAAACACAAAAGAATACACCTTCTTCTCAGCACCTCACGGAACCGTCTCCAAAATCGACCATATAGTTGGACACAAAGATAGCTTCAACTGATACAAGAAAATTGAAATAACCCCTTGTATCTTATCAGACCACCATGGAATAAAGCTGGACTTCAATAGCAAAAGAATCAACAGAAAGTCTACACTCACATGGAAATTGAACAACTCTTTACTAGAGGACCACTGGGTCAGGGAAGAAATAAAGAAGGAAATCAAAGACTTCTTAAAATCCAGCGAAAATGAAGACACAACATACCCAAACCTATGGGACACAATGAAAGCTGTGCTACGAGGAAAGTTCATAGCACTAAGTGCCTTCAAAAAGAAAATTGTGACAGCTCATATTAGCGAATTAACAGCTAAACTGGATGAATTGGAAAAAAAAAGAAGCAAACAATCCCAAGAGGAGCAGAAGGCAGGAGATCATCAAACTTAGGGCTGAAATCAACAACTTAGAAACAAAAAGTACTATACAAAGAATCAATGAAACCAACAGTTGGTTCTTCGAGAAAATCAACAAAATAGACAGACCCTTAGCCAAATTAACTAAAGACAGAGGGAGAAAACACAAATCAACAAAATTAGAAATGAAAAGTGAGAAATAACAGCAGACATTGAGGAAATCCAGAGAATATTTGGTTCCTACTTTAAAAATCTATACTCCACCAAATTTGAAAACTTAAGTGAAATGGACAATTTTCTTGATAGATTCCACCTACCGAAGCTAAATCAAGATCAGATAAGCAGATTAAACAGCCCTATAACCCCTAAGGAAATAGAAACAGTCATTAAAAATCTCCCAACCAAAAAAAGCCCAGGGCCAGATGGCTTGAGCACGGAATTCCACCGGACCTTCAAAGAGGAGCTAACACCAATACTTTTCAAACTCTTTCACCAAATAGAATCTGAAAGAACATTGCCAAACTCATTCTATGAGGCCACAATCACCCTGATTCCTAAACCACACAAAGACCCAACAAAGAAAGAGAACTTCAGACCAATCTCCCTCATGAACATAGATGCAAAAATACTTAATAAAATACTAGCAAACCGAATTCAAGAACACAACAAAAGTATCACACACCATGATCATGTAGGCTTCATCCCAGGAATGCAGGGATGGTTCAACATACGAAAGTCTATCAACATCATTCACCATATAAACAAGATGAAAGAAAAAAAACACATGATAATCTCGCTAGATGCAGAAAAAGCATTTGACAAAAACCAACACCCCTTCATGCTAAAAGTTCTGGAGAGAATGGGCATACAAGGGCCGTACCTAGAAATAATAAAGGCAATATACAGCAGGCCAGTGGCCAACATCAAATTAAATGGAGAGAAACTTGAAGCATTTCCTCTAAACTCAAGGACAAGACAAGGATGTCCACTTTCACCATATCTCTTCAATATAGTACTTGAAGTTCTTGCTAGAGCAATAAGACAACTAAAGGACATCAAGGGGATAAACATCGGAAACGAAGAAGTCAAATTATCCCTATTTGCAGATGATATGATAGTATACTTAAGCAACCCCAAAAATTCCACCAGAGAACTCTTACAGCTGATAAACACCTTAAGCAAAGTGGCTGGATACAAAATTAATTCAAAAAAATCAGAAGCCCTTCTTTATACAACAAACAAATGGGCTGAGAAAGAAATAAGGGAAACAACCCCCTTCACAATAGCCACAAACAACATAAAATACCTGGAGGTAACTCTAACCAAGCAAGTAAAGGACCTGTACAACAAAAACTTCAAGTCCTTGAAGAAAGAAATGGAAGAGTCCTTTAGAAGATGGAAAGATCTCCCATGTTCATGGATAGGTAGGGTCAACATAATAAAAATGGCCATTCTACCAAAAGCAATATATAGATTCAATGCAATTCCTATCAAAATACCAACACATTTTTTTATAGACTTGGAAGGAGCTAGTCTCCATTTCATATGGAACAACAAAAAGCCCAGAATAGCTAAATCAATCCTGTACAATAAAAAAACATCTGGAGGTATCACCATCCCAGATTTCAAGCTGTACTACAGAGCAATAGTTGTAAAAACAGCATGGTATTGGTATAGAAACAGACCAGTAGATCAATGGAATCGAATTGAAGATTCAGAAATAGACCCACACAGTTATGGCCACATAATTTTTGACAAAGAAGCCAAAATGGCACAATGAAAGAAGGACAGCATCTTCAACAAATGGTGCTGGTCCAACTGGATGTCCACTTGTAAAAGAATGAAATTAGACCCATACTTATCACCCTGTACAAAGCTTAAGTCCAAGTGGATCAAAGACCTTAACATAAGGCTGTTAACACTATATCTACTAGAAGGAAAAGTGGGACATACCCTCAAACTCATTGGCACAGGTGACAACTTCCTGAACAGAACACCAACAGCTCAGGACTTGAGATCAACAATCAATAAATGGGACCTCATGAAACTGAAAAGCTTCTGTAAGGCAAAGGACACTCTCATTCAAACAATACAGCAGCCTACAGACTGGGAGAAAATCTTCACCAACCCCACATCTGACAGAGGGCTAATATCCAAAATCTACAAAGACCCAGCCATACCACTTCTGGGTATACACCCAAATGCCTCTTCACAGAATCATAAGGAAGTTTCCTCATCTATGTTTATAGCAGCCTTATTTGTAATAGCTAGAAACTGGAAACAACCAAGATGTCCCTCAACCGAAGAATGGGTTAAAAAACTGTGGTATATCTACACAATGGAATATTATTCAGCTATCAGGAACAATGAAATTATGCAATTTGCAGCCAAATGGATGGAACTAGAAAAGCTCATCCTGAGTGAGCTAACCCAGACTGAGAAGGATGCATATGGCATCTATTCACTTATAGTAGGATTTTAGCTATATAGTAGAAAGTATCGATACTGCAACTAACACACCAAAGGGAACTTGGACATAGACTTTTTATTTTTTACTTTTATTTTTTAATTTATTTTTTATAGTTTTTAAATATTTTTTCTATTTTTTAGTCTTTTTTATCTGTCTGTCTGCTTATTTGTTTGTTTGTTTTTTAGTTCTCTCTCTCGGTAAACGAGACACTTTTCACTGATGGTACTGCCTCGTAGACCCGCAATGAATGAGGAAGCTATTGACCCTCATACGACCTCTCAACTGAGATGAGGGACTGTTATATAAAGACACCCCACCCAAGAGAAATGGGATTGCAGGGATCGGAGGTAAAGAGAAAAAATGAAATATGACATTTTGGCCTTTTACTACTAATTGTCATAAACTGTTTAGGATAATTAAGAAATGCAAACTAATAGTTATGCAAGCCGGTCATTTTGTTAGGCACTATGACAGCCTATTATGGTTATTTTCTAAGCTAATCAGAAATAAAGCTGCTAAGAGACAAGCAACATCTGCTTACCCTAATGTAAGAGATAGATAGGGCCTCTTCAAAAACCTCAAGAGATCTGCAGAATATGGCATTCAAAGATGTTTTCGTAACTTTAGATTTTTTTATATCGAGACATATCAACTCCTGACAGCACCCCCTATTCTACCCCAAGTAGAAGATGAGCATCGAAGAATCTCCAGTGGGAGATGATTGAATTAGTCGCAAACCTATCTCTTGGTAGGAAAAACCCATTGCTCCAACTGTAGACAGAATGCTGTCCAAAAAGGACAAAAACTGGAAGCAGGTAAGTTGACAGCCTAGCTGTGCCAAGACAGGGTAGGCAAGTCCTTCATAACCCCTGCTCTACAATCAATGTCTGTCAGAGAAACGGGGCCAAATGACTGAAGATCGATGCTGTAATGTATGGAGAGAAAATGGGAACTGTCCAGGCAGCCACTGGTATGTCATTTCTTAGTTTGGGAAGCTGCAGGCCCTGTACTTCCTACAAAATCAGGTATACTTATCCCTCTCAGGTCTCTGAGGTGGTTGAAGAACAGATAGCTAGAGCCTCATAATTAAATTTTGAGTGGTTTAGGAGTCAATAGAGTGTTTAGACCTAAGAAGGTGCTTTTAAAACTGTGTTGCAAGTTAGTATGAATGTTGAGTTAGATATAGAACTTTAAACTCATGGAGATGGTTAGATAGTAGAATGTTAAAGTCAGGTGTCATATACATATGGACTGGACATTGGGAATGTATGCTAAGCTATATAACTCTCATTATTGTGGCCTAATTACCTCTGTTGTTTTGTATTGTATTTATTATTATAAGAGAAAGAGTCATTTGTTTGGACTGAAAGGGGAAACTGTAGGGGGAAATAAGATATACCTTAAACTTAAAAAAAAAAAGGGAAGAGGATGGGGGGTTGAGGGTGGGAGGGTGGGACTGGAAGGGGGAATAGGGAGAGGACTGCGATTGAGATGTAACTTGAAGAATTTAAAAATAAAGAAAAAAGTAGAGTGCATTTTTGAAAAGTCAATATTTTTAAAAGATAATAGTGGTACAAGCTATCTGGCAGTTTTTTTTTTTTTTTTTTGTCAGTGGTATACTGCCTGGAAGTGTTAAGAAAAATACTCCACATAATGTTTTTTTTATCTTTGAGCTCGTTCATGCTCATATTTTTGTTTTTATGTATTTCCTTAAACAAACATGCCATGTTTCTATATCTCATTAGAGCCTCTTAGAACTACTATTGCACTTTAAAAATGTCTTCAATATTGTCACATATCAAAGGTGATGATTCCTTTGCTTTATTATTTTTACTTTTTCATCTATTTTTTAAAATTCTGCCTTCTCAAAGTAATATGAAAATTGCAACTATCCTCGCCTACCCTTACAAGATGTCTGGTGAAATTAAAATATCAAGACTTTCATGATTCATTATAATGATAGCGTCTTTAATCAAGACAAAATTCTCAGTGACTTCAGCTATCAAAAGAGAACTGACATTTAGGGTGTTTCAAAAGCAACGGAGGAATAGTACTTTGGTGGTTGAAAAAAAGTTTTTGCAAAACTTCTCAGTTTTATTAGCTAAGGAATCCTGGGTCTGGGGAGATGGCTCGGTAGTTAAAAGCTCTTGGCTGCTCTTTCACAAGACCTAGGTTCCATTACCAGCAGCAAGAGCAGGCTGCCCCCCCCACACACATCTAGTCTAGTTCTGGGGCACTTGACACACTCTCCTTGCCTTCATGGGTTTATGCCTGTACACTGAGGCACACACATATACATAAAATAACAGAACTCTCTTCTAATGAAAAGTATAATCTAAGACTTCATTGTAGAATTAATTAATTAAATTATGTTGGGCACCATTTGTAGAAAGGCTAATTAAATTATCATAAACATTTATATTATTGTTAATTGTTCAGCAGTGTTATCTTTAACCCACCATTATAAATGAGCACAAAGAGACTTGATGGATTTTAATAAGCCGTGGCCGGGAGTGTGCAATCTTAGCCCATCTAAGCTAGCTCTTAATTCTGTTCCCCAAATATTATACCATATATACATATGTCCACTGGGCTGTTATTCTCCATGCTCTGCCAATGTTCCAGGCCACGTGGAGTTATATTCTTTTCTCTAACCCATGGTATGTACCCTCCTTCCTGTTCTTTGTTCTCTTGGAGGCTTCTCCTACCCATGAACCGCTCTGCTTCAGAAGCCCATGCCTTAGTCCCACCTACCTCTGTCTTTGCCCAATCTCAGGCCTCAGCATTTATTCAACCAATCAGAGACAATGATTAGAAAACAAAGTAACAGACAGCAAGCAGGATCAATTAACATTTAGAATGCATAACATCACCCCATCAATTTCCTCCTTTTGTCTAATAAAAAGGCCAATTCTTTAACTCATATAGTAAAAACAGTAAGAACAAATATGAAACAATCAAGAAAACCATATATAAATTACACATGTAATGTTTAGCCTATTTGTATCAGGCAATCTGGAAGAAGAAAAAAATTATCTATCTTGTTGTGCCTAAATTTCTGAACCTAAATTTATAAACCTAAAGATTTCATTTAGATTTGAGAATACTGTTTTAAATTCTAAACAACTCAAGTTCAATTGAAATTTTATATCTATTATGTCTTCAAGCCCATCAGATACATAAGAAGGGATAAAGTTATTATTTGAGTGAGTAGGAAGTACAGAAGAGCAGGAAAAATGGCAGTTTGCTGCCTAGACAGACCCAAATATCGCTCAATACCATTGGAGCATCATCTTCAGCCTTCTGGGCAAGCATTTCTCACAGACTAAATTGTGAAGCAGGAAATAAATAGGATTTTCCCACTCTGTCTCTGCAGAATCAGGCCACTGACTTATCTGCATTTAAGTTCTGGTCCATCTTTGGACTGTATATAGTCTGTTGAGAGACCAGGGGCATTTCTGCCCAGTAAGAATTATCTCCTGATAGAGATTTTTTGATAGTCATTGTCTCCTTCCAAGTCCAATGGGAACTGTCAGGAGCTATCTGTTTTAAGTCAAACAATTCTTAAAATAATAAAAACATCTTTAAATGCTATTTTCTGTATGCCTCTGAGGGTTTTGAAGATATCTATTCATTTACAAATCTATCTATCTATGTTTGAACAAGAAAACTGTGTATTTTTAAGCATGTCCTATCTGTTTAACCTAGTAAGCCTATTTTGTGATAAATTAAGACTAATATTTGACATGACCAGGAACTTGACTGGCCAGTCATCAACCTGTATTTCCCAGACTCTTAAATCGATTATAATTAGCAACTTGTAAAAGGATTGGAAGTAAACCTGTACTTTTAAATGAGTTGTATAGGCACAATATCTTATGAATTGAAATATACATATGTGTAACAAAATATAAAATTCTATACCAATGAATAAAAAGTTAACCTCATTTTTGTATCAATATATAAAATTCTATACCAATGTATCAAAAGATAATCTTATTTTGAAAATAACAATAGTTTTAGGTTTCAGAGCAGATTCAATAATTTACCCTTATATCTTATCATGTCTATATTATATACCCATATTCCCCCTCTTTTTTCTTTTTAAGTCTTCTCCCCCTATATAGGAGAGAAAGGGTAGAGAAAAGAAAAAGAAAGAAATCTTCAAGTCTAGCCTTGTCACCCCATGTTGCAATTAAAGCTCTGTTCATTATTCCTTGGAATCTAGTTGCCACTGTAAATCCCTTGTGGCCCTGTCCCAGAAAGCTCTGACAAGCCACTAGTAGCCAGGGAGCTCTGAGGTCGATCTGCCATCAATTTTGTCTTATCTATGGGGAAGGGTCTCCCTCCTTCCCCCATTTTCATTGTTGGCAACTTAGCATTCCATCTGTAAGCTCTCTCCTTTTCTAAGTTTATCCTAGTCCAATCTTTCCCAAAAAGGATACATAGAATCACAATTATCAGTGTAAAAATTATCTGTATGCTAAGAGAAATAAACTCAATTGGAATACAAACATATTGAGACATTATGAATTCCTTCATTTTTTAAAATTTTTTTCCTTTATTTTTTATTTCTTCAAGTTACATCTCAATCGCAGTCCCTTCCCTATTTCCCTCCCAGTCCGACCCTCCCACCCTCAACCCCCCATCCTCTTCCCTTTTTCTTTTTCTTTTAAGTTTAAGGTATATCTTATTTCCCCCTACAGTTTCCCCTTTCAGTCCAACAAATGGCTCTTTCTCTTATAATAATAAATACAATACAGTACAACAGAGGTAATTAGGCCACAGTTATGAGGGTTGTATGGCTTAACGTACATTCCCTATAACCAGTCCATATGTATTTGGCACCTGACTTTAACATTCTACTATCTAAACATCTCCATGAATTTAAAGTTCTATATCTGACTCAACATTCATACTAACTTGCAACACAATTTTAAAAGTATCTTCTTAGATCTATAACACTCTCTTGACTCCTAAACAACTCAAAATTAAATTATGAGACTCTAGCTATCTGTTCTTCAACCACCTCAGAGACCTGAGAGGGATAAATATATCTGATTTTATAGGAAGTACAGGGCCTGCAGCTTCCCGAACTAAGAAATGACATACCAGTGGCTGCCTGGACAGTTCCCATTTTCTCTCCATACATTACAGCATCGATCTTCAGTCATTTGGCCCCGTTTCTCTGACAGACATTGATTGTAGAGCAGGGGATATGAAGGACTTGCCTACCCTGTCTTGGCACAGCTAGGCTGTCGACTTACCTGCTTCCAGTTTTTGTCCTTTTTGGACAGCATTCTGTCTACAGTTGGAGCAAGGGGCTTTTCCTACCAAGAGATAGGCTTGCGACTAATTCAATCATCTCCCACTGGAGATTCTTCGATGCTCATCTTCTACTTGGAGGAGAATAGGGGGTGCTGTCAGGAGTTGATATGTCTTGATATAAAAAAATCTAAAGTTACGAAAACATCTTTGAATGCCATATTCTGCAGATCTCTTGAGGTTTTTGAAGAGGCCCTATCTCTTATATTAGGGTAAGCAGATGTTGCTTGTCTCTTAGCAGGTTTATTTCTGATTAGCTTAGCAAGTAACTATCAGAGGCTGTCATAGTACCTAACAGAATGACCAGCTTGCATAACCATTAGTTTGCATTTCTTAATTATCCTAAACAGTTTATGACAATTAATTAGTAGTAAAAGGCTGAAACATCACATTTCAGTTTTTTTTCTTTACCTCCTAACCCTTCCACCCCATTTCTCTGGGGTGGGGTGTCCTTATATAGCAGTCCTTCATCTCAGTTGAGAGGTTGTATGAGGGCCAAGAGCCCCTTCATTCATTTGGGATCTACGAAGCAGTACCATCAGTGAAAAGTGTCTCGTTGCCCGGGAGAGAGAACTACTAAACAAACAAACCAATAAGCATACAATAGATAAAAAAGACTAAAAAATAAAAAAATATATAACTAATATATAAAAAATAAATAAAAAATAAAAATTAAAAATAAGAAGTCTATGTCCAAGTTCCCTTTGGTGTGTTAGTTGTAGTATTGATACCTTCTACTATATAGCTAAAATCCTACTAGAAGTGAATAGATGCCATATGTGTCCTTCTGAGTCTGGGTTAGTTTTCTCAGGATGAGCTTTTCTAGTTCCATCCATTTGACTGCAAATTGCATAATTTCATTGTTCCTGATAGCTGAATAATATTCCATTGTGTAGATGTACCACAGCTTTTTAACCCATTCTTCGGTTGAGGGACATCTGGGTTGTTTCCAGTTTCTAGCTATTACAAATAAGGCTGCTATAAACATAGATGAGGAAACTTCCTTATGATTGCGTGAAGAGGCATTTGGGTGTATACCCAGAAGTGGTATGGCTGGGTCCTGAGGCAGAGCTATTCCAGGTTTTCTAAGATATCGCCAGACTGACCTCCAGAGTGGTTGCAAAAACCTGCACTCCCACCAGCAATGGAGTAGGGTACCCCTTTCTCCACACCCTCGCCAGTATGTGCTGTCATTTGAGTTTTTGATCTTAGCCATTCTGACAGGTATGGGATGAAATCTCAGAGTCGTCTTGAGTTGCATTTCCCTGATTATTGAGGATGTTGAGCATTTCTTCAAGTGTCTCTCAGCCATTAGGGATTCCTCCTTTGTGAATTCTCTATTTAGCTCTGTCCCCCATTTTTTGATTGGATTATTTGGTTTCTTGGCATTTAATTTCTTGAGTTCTTTGTAGATTTTGGATATTAGCCCTCTGTCAGATGTGGAGTTGGTGAAGATTTTCTCCCAGTCTGTAGGCTGCCGTTTTGTTCGAATGACAGTGTCCTTTGCCTTACAGAAGCTTTTCAGTTTCATGAGGTCCCATTTATTGATTGTTGATCTCAAGTCCTGAGCTGTTGGTGTTCTGTTCAGGAAGTTGTCGCCTGTGCCAATTAGTTCGAGGGTTTCTCCCACTTTTTCTTCTAGTAGATTTAGTGTGACCGGCCTTATGTTAAGGTCTTTGATCCACTTGGACTTAAGTTTTGTACAAGGTGATAAGTATGGGTCTAACTTCATTTTTTTACAAATGGACATCCAGTTGGACCAGCACCATTTGTTGAAAATGCTGTCCTTCTTCCATTGTGCCGTTTTGGCTTCTTTGTCAAAAATTATGTGGCCATAAGTGTGTGGGTCTATTTCTGGATCTTCAATTCTATTCCATTGATCTACTTGTCTGTTTCTATACCGATACCATGCTGTTTTTACAACTATTGCTCTGTAGTACAGCTTGAAATCTGGGATGGTAATACCTCCAGATGTTTTTTTATTGTACTGGATTGATTTAGCTTTCTGGGCTTTTTTTAATGGAGTCAAGTGTTCCATATGAAATTGAGACTAGCTCTTTCCAAGTCTATAAAAAATTGTGTTGGTATTTTGATAGGAATTGCATTGAATCTATATATTGCTTTTGGTAGGATGGCCATTTTTATTATGTTGATCCTACCTATCCATGAGCATGGGAGATCTTTCCATCTTCTAAAGGACTCTTCCATTTCTTTCTTCAAGGGCTTCAAATTCTTGTTGTACAGGTCCTTTACTTGCTTGGTTAGAGTTACCTCCAGGTATTTTATGTTGTTTGTGGCTATTGTGAAGGGGGTTGTTTCCCTTATTTCTTTCTCAGCCCATTTTTTTTGTTGTATAAAGAAGGGCTTCTGATTTTTTTGAGTTAATTTTGTATCCAGCCACTTTGCTGAAGGTGTTTATCAGCTGTAAGAGTTCTCTGGTGGAATTTTTGGGGTCACTTATGTATACTATCATATCATCTGCAAATAGGGATAATTTGACTTCTTCGTTTCCGACGTTTATCACCTTAATGTCCTTTAGTTGTCTTATTGCTCTAGCAAGAACTTCAAGTACTATATTGAAGAGATTTGGTGAAAGTGGACATCCTTGTCTTGTCCCTGAGTTTAGAGGAAATGCTTCAAGTTTCTCTCCATTTAATTTGATGTTGGACACTGGCCTGCTGTATATTGCCTTTATTATTTCTAGGTACGGCCCAAGAAAAGCCCAGGGCCAGATGGCTTTAGCACAGAATTCTACCGGATCTTCAAAGAGGAGCTAACACCAATACTTTTCAAACTCTTTCACCAAATAGAATCTGAAAGAACATTGCCACACTCATTCTACGAGGTCACAATCACCCTGATTCCTAAACAAATAAGACCCAACAAATAAAGGGAACTTCAGACCAATCTTCCTCATGAACATAGATGCAAAAATACTTAATAAAATACTAGCAAACCGAATTCAAGAACACATCAAAAGTATCATATACCATGATCAAGTAGGCTTCATCCCAGAGATGCAGGGATGGTCCTACATACGAAAATCTATCGACGTCATTCACCATATAAACAAGATGAAAGAAAAAAACCACATGATAATCTTGCTAGATGCAGAAAAAGCATTTGACAAAAACCAACACCCCTTCATGCTAAAAGTTCTGGAGAGAACAGGCATACAAGGAATTCCTTCATTTTTAATCTAGGTGCTTAATTCCACTCTTAAGCTCATTTAGAAGGCTGCCGGCTTTTCTGTACAAAAGGGAGAGCCATGCTTTCTGGCTGCAAGGCAGAAGCTTCTCTTAAGTGAGCTGCACCTTTGAAATGGATTTGGGTTCAGGTCCCCACTCTTTGGTTAGGAAATCACCTTTTATCTGGCTTCTTCTCAGGCTGTAAGCATGGATTCTAATTGCGGCGCCCAACATAATTTAATTAATTCTACACTTCATAGTTCAAATTCTAGTAAGCAGGTTGCAGGATAGTCGGTGAGTGCTTGAGAGGACCAGAGGTGCCACTATGAAACACAAGGGAGAAGAATGAGTGTCCCTCCTTCCATTTCCTGTGCATGTGCATGCTGGTGTCAGGCTATAAAGCCGCCTCTGTAGTGAAAAGGCGACAATGACTTCGTGGCTTATTAGACTGCATGCTGCTCTTATTATTTTAAACAAGGAACTGTAAACAGGCAGGGTCACAGACTTAATAGCCATGAGTCACGCAGGGTCAGGACAGGTTGAGTTGTGTTGCTCAGCATAAAACACCAAGGAGAAGGAAGAAACCATTACCCGATCGAGAATGAAATATAGCTAGAATTGTGGTTGTAAACCAGCACCAAAGCTACAATTCTGGCAGGGAGGGTGTTGGGAAAATGCCATCACCTGTTTGTGTTCCTATTTTCTGATGCCATTCTGAACCTACTAGTAGACAAACACTGGAAGCTGAAGAGCAAGGGAGCCTGGTGACACTGTCCTGGGAGGTCATCCTCCTGAGGCACAAAAACAAAACAGGCAGAGACAGGCTGGCCAAGGATCTTTGGAGGCAGCACAATGGCAAGTTGTATGCACAGGTTTTTATCAGTTCAAACCCACATTGATGCATATGGGACTGGGTGACATTTTGAGTTGAGAGGCTATCATTATTATCAATATCACTCAAAGAGGCCGCTGAATGCATTCTTTTATTCCGGCTAATGAATTTGATCCACAGAATTAATCTTTGTCCCTTCTGTTCAAATGTTAGTTTCTTCATGGGCTATTGAATCTAATGCAGTGTCTGTTATAGCTTAGTGCTACGCTGGCCCCACCTTGGCATGCGTTGAGTAGACTCACTGAGAAGACACCGAGTGCCACTGGTAGATCAGATCTACCACCATCCTTGCATGAAGTTGGAAGGAACAGATGATAAAATCGATACTCTGTTGAGGAGAGAGAGGGGCATCCTTTTGAGTGACAGATTGAGCATCAGTAGTGGCTCAATGCTTTCTGTTTTCTTAGTCATCATTTCAGATTGATCATTCGAGTCTTGGTAGCTGGGCATGGAAACTGCTGGGAGCACTTAAATCTAACCATCCATGTGGTGAGTGGTTAAGAGTGGGACTCTAGAGTCCCATTGTGACTATTTAACTTGTAGCTCAGCTAGCGAGTGGTGCAGGCTTGAGCAGTACTGATCAGCTTACACTTACGGATTCATTAGGCAGATTTGATACTACTTCCCGCGTGATATTCAGTAACTATGTAAATGCAAAACTAATGTATTTTGTGGCGCATAAAATAATTATGTTTTAGTTTGGATTGTGAGGACTGAGTTCCATACACTGGAATGGCTTATAAACAATAGACCTGTACTTCTTGCAGTTCTGGAGGCTAACAGTCTGATATCAGGGTACCAGCAGGGTGGTATCAAGGTGAAGTTCCTCTTGTGGGTGGCAGAATGCTGACTTCTTGGACATGACAGCATCCTGTCCACTTCTTATGAGGATGCTAAGAGCAGTCGCAAGGGAACCACCCTCATGGCTTTATCATTTCCCAGCAGCCTGTTTTCCAAATCCTATCACATTGAATTTAGGATTTCAACACAGAAACAGTCTGTTCATTGCAAATGATAAGCTCCAGAATGAACTGGGTTTATCACTTAGGCAGAATCTGTGATTAGTATAATTAGAGTTAATATTTGGCTTCTGCCAGCTATAATGATATATTCACTAATATGAGATTATATGATTAATAGAAAACAGTGCCTGTCTTTGTGACATCATGGAGTACAGCAGGAAGAAGAGACAAAAAATAATCATAGGGGAAAAAGGAAAGGGAATCTCTCCAAATTAAAGAATTGAAGCCACTGTTATTTACATTTCAATTCAACTCACCTGTCAACCAAAGGATAGAAGCAGAATTCCTCATTACAATGTCATAGACATTTAAAGATGTGAGACAAATTGGAATTTTTTTTCTGAGAACAGGTACAGAGATGGGCTTACGAGAAAAAAGGGGCATGGAAATTCTTCTGCAGTAGGCCAGGCAGCTCAGATTGAAGGACTGGTTCCATGACTACCTATGTTTCCACTAAGCCATTTTTTGGAAAGTCAGCTTTTTTTCATGTGCACACTGAGTTGCTCAGAAGTAGCACTTCTCAAATTATCTTCTGGACAAATTGGTGCCATTTACTTAGTGAAGGTGTACCTCTTTCCCACTCAGGAACTCCTGTAGTGTTCATTTAAAATTCTTACTGGTGTATAAAGACCTCCTGTTCTTTAGGCTGTCTCTTCACTCTGGTGGCTGCTGAGATGGTCTAGACACTTTCATCTGCTCTGTTCCCATAGGTCTAGTTTTGCTTTTGATGTTTGCATTTTGGGGGCATACATGAAACAAATCTTTACTAAGTCCAGTGTCCTGCATTGCTCCTGTGTTTTCTGGGGCAGACTCATAGCTGTGGGTTCTACAGTTAAGTTTTTGATTTTGAATTCATTTTGTGTGTGCTGAGAGTTAAAGCCTTGTTTCAATCTTCTGAATGTCAAGGTTCTGTTTCTTCAGCATTATTTAAACAAACTGTCCTTTCTACAATGTATATTCTTGATGTTTTTGTAGAAAGTTAGTTGTCTATAAATACAATGGCTTTATTTATTATGCTTTATTGATTTACTTGTATATTTTTATGCAAGTACCATGTTCTTAAAAACTATTTCCTTAGTTTTTGAGATTATAAAATAATTACATAATCTCCTTGTTGCTACTCCCTGTAAACCCTCTCATTTACCCCTCCTCTCACTGTCTTTCAAATTCTCCATGTTGTTTTGAGTCAGGCAGTGTATTATGGACTTCTTGTATCTGCGACTGAGGAGCTAGCAGAAGCTACTTAAGGGAGAAGAGCCTTGTTTTGGCTTGCAGTTCAGAGAGTTACAGCATTGGTTGTCACATCTCGGTGGATCCAGAAACTAAAAGCTAGGCTGAAGTGCAGTGTCTAAAACACTCAAGATCTTCCCCTATGTTTTACATTTGTCAACTAAGTCCCACATCCATAAAGGTCCAAAGCCTCTCAAAACAGCACCACTGGATAGGGAACAGTCTGTAGGAGCACATTGCACATAAATATCTGAAAGATAATAAGATATTGTGATGCCTCTACCTACTTTGTTTTTGTTATTAAGGATTGATTACTTCAACTACTTGAGGAACTTTTAGGGTTGTATAAAAACCCATATGTTAAAGAGATACCTGAACTTTGTCTGTTGTAGCATGATTCATAATAAGCAAGACACAGACTCAACAGAAGTGCCTATCAACAGATGAATTGACAAGGAGACATTGATATGGATAGACACATATACGACTGGATACTAAGACTAAAAGAATGAAATGCTGTCATTTCTGGCAACATCTACAGGTCTGATGGAATTTATGATTAGCAAGGTAAGCCACTCATGGAAATGTAGATACTGCATGACCTCATTCACACGAAAATCATAAAAACAAATCTATTAGAAACAAAGAATAGGACAAGGTGTGTCAGAACCTGGGATATAGGGAGAGGAGGATGTCAGGACACTTTAATGAATAGCACAAAGTTTCAGGAAGATAAGAGTATTCCCTAATGCTCTATACCACAACAGGGTGGCAGTAAATGCCAAGCCATCATTTATTGATTATATATAGACTCGTTCTACCTCTAAAATTATCTAGAAATGTGAAAATTAGAGATAATGTATTTGTAATAGTCCTAATATGATCATCATACAATACAGATGTATACATCAATCACATTATACCATAACAATTGCCAATTGTTATAATGAAAATTTCCTTAATTTCTTTAAGACAAAGGAATCAAATAATATTAGAAAAAAGACAGGGGCACTTTCTTTTTGCTTTACTTCATTCTTTTAAATAATTTTTCCATAAATATACTTTCTTTATCAACTTGATATCTATTACTATTCTACAAAACTATTAATAATTTGTTTTAGAAGTTCATCATTTCCATATTTTAGGCAACAATTATGAAAAAAAATTTTAATTTATTACTTCAGGTTACATCTCCATTGCAGTGTCCTCTTTCCACCCCTCTCAGTCCTGCCCTCCCATCTTCTACCCCGTGAAAATTATAAGGTATAACATACATTTCCAATGTCCAGTCCATACGTATTTGGCAACTTATAATAATATTCTATTATCTATCTATCTCAATGAGCTTAAAGATCTATACCTAATTCAATTTCCATCCTAATTTGCATTACCAACTTAAAACCATCTTCTTTTTTAATTATTTTTTACAGTTTTTTTGTAATTTATTTTTTTATTTCTTCAAGTTACATCTCAATAACAATCCCCTCCCTACTTCCCCCTCCAGTCCCACTCTTGAACCCTCTTCCCCCTCAACCCCCATCCTCCACCTTTTTTTTTAGTTTAAGGTATATCTTTTTCCTCCCAACAGCTCCCCCTTTCAGTCCAACAAATGGTTATTTCTCTTATAACAATAAATACAATATAAAACAACAGAAATAAATAGGCCACAATTATGAGAGTTACATGGCTTAGCATACATTCCCAAAGTCCAGTCCATATGTATTTGGCACCTGACTTTAACATTCTACTATCTAACCATCTCCATGAGTTTATAGATTTATTTATTTATTATGTATACAGTGTTCTGCATGAAGGCCAGAAGAGGGCACCAGATTTCATTGTGGATGGTTGTGAGCCACCATGTGGTTGCTGGGAATTGAACTCATGACCTCTGGAAGAGCAGTCAGTGCTTTTAACCGCTGAGCGATCTCTCCAGCCATCTCCATGAGTTTAACGTTCTATATTTAACTCAGCTTTCATACTAACTTGCCTCACAATTTTAAAAACATCTTCTTAGATCCAGAACACCCTCTTGATTCCTAAACAACTCAAAATTTAACTATGAGACTCTAGCTATCTATTCTTCAACCACCTCAGAGACCTGAGAGGGATAAATATATCTGATTTTATAGGAAGTACAGGGCCCGCAGCTTCCCAAACTAAGAAATGACATACCAGTGGCTGCCTGGACAGTTCCCATTTTCTCTCCATACATTACAGCATCAGTCTTCAGCCGTTTGGCCCCGTTTCTCTGACAGACATTGATTGTAGAGCAGGAATTATGAAGGACTTGCCTACCCTGTCTTGGCAGAGCTAGGCTGTCGACATACCTGCTTCCAGGTTTTGTCCTTTTTGGACAGCATTCTGTCTACAGTTGAAGCAAGGGATTTTTCTTGCTAAGAGATAGGCTTGCCACTAATTCAACCATTGCCCACTGGAGATTTTTCAATGCTCATCTTCTACTTGGAGTAGAATAGGGGCTGCTGTCAGGAGCTGACATGTCTCGATATCAAAAAATCTTAAGTTAAGAAAACATCTTTGAATGCCATATTCTGCAGATCTCTTAAGGTTTTTGAAGACGCCCCATCTATCTCTTATATTTAGATAAGCAACTGTTCCTTGTCTCTTAGCAACTTGATTTCTGATTAGCTTAGAAAATAACTGTGATAGACTCTAATGGTAACTAACAAAATGACATGCTTTCATGACTATTAGTTTGCATTTCTTAATTATCCTAAACAGGATATGATGGTTGGTAGCAAAAGGCCAAAACTTCACATTTCATTTTTAAGCATTACTAGGTACAATACCTTTAAGAAGCGTTACCCTTAATTTTGTATCAATATACAAAGATCAATACCAATGTGGCCAAATATAATCTTAATTTTGTATCAATATACAAAGATCAATACCAATGTAGCCCAATACAATCTTAATTTTGCATTAATATACAATGATCAATACCAATTTAGTCAAATATAATATTAATTTTGTATAAATATGCAAAGCTATAGGGCATATTCAATAATCTGTCCTTTTTTATGATCTTTCCTATACTATGTCTATGTCCCATTTTTTTTCTCAAGTCTGTTCACTCCTACATAGGAGAGAAAGAAGGATACAGAAAAGAAAAAGAGAGAAGTCCCTGGGTCTAACCTCCAAAACCTATTTAACAAGACCATTTGACACCTTGTAGTCTCTTCCCCTAAATAACAAGATTTTCTAGTATCCATCAAATGACCAAAGGGGGGGGGGAACACCCTCACCACCTTCTGGGGATAGGACGTCGCTCTCATAAAATGACTTCCTGCTGATTTGGGATGTAGTAAACCTGTTTGGGGCCCAAAGAAGAATGGAAAAATGGCTAAAAATGTTAATAGAATCATTTTATGTTCAGTCCTTTTGTGCTCAGCTATTTAGATGTCCTAAGAAGTTCGTAGACAGATCTTCAGGCCTTTACTGAAGTTCTGGCTGGAGCAGTCTGTGGAGCTGAATGATCTTAGCGATTTTGAGTTGTTGTGGTTGTAGACTTTTGAGGAAACAGCTATTGAGGAAGTCTGCAAGGCTGGATCGTCTGGGCCACTTGTCTTCTTTGGTGTCTGATCTGTTTTCTGCTGATGTTTCCGTTGTCCAGTTGTCCCTGGATTCCTTGAATGGATGCTTTCAATCTCCTGGAAAGATAAGAACAGAGCCCTGCCCTAATCCTAACTCTGGGACAATTACCTTTTTTTTTTTGGGGAGGGGGGTAGGGTAATATTTTTCCTGGAGCAAATTTGTTTTTTTGATAATATATAAAGTATTATCTTTCAATTCGGATTAAAGAAGAAATTATTTTGATTTTTGGAGCTAAACAAACCTTTAGTGTATATATTTTGAGATCTCAAAGGACAATCTGTTTGAATTTCAGCATGCCTTCTGTAAGTAGCTTTTAAACTTAAATACTTCCAAATCCTATGTGCCTGTCTCTGCATTCTAAGTATTGGGATCAAAGACATGTGGTTCCCAACTGATGGGATTAAAGATGTGCTCCACCACCCCTGGATCGAAGTTTTTCTCTATTTAGAGCTTGTTTTGTGTCAGTCTGGCCTTGAGCTCTGAGATCTGCCTGTTTCTGTCTCTAGTGTTTTGGGATTAAGGGTGTATTCTTCTCAAATGATGGGATTAAGGGTGTGTACCATCACCACCCTGTTCTTTGTAACTCTAGAATGTATAAGACAACTAACTCTATAGTGATCCTCCTGTCTCTTCTGGAGTTAAAGGCATGGGCTAACACCACGCATTTCATGTATTTTACCTTAGCTCCAAGTTTTTTCAACTCTTGGAGGTTTAGAAAACCAGGTTGAACAGCTGTAACCCTTAATTTATTTACAGTATTTTAAACCTGTTACCTGCTTTTTAATGCCAAACCATGAAAATATCCTATACCTCTACAAAAAAAAAAAAAAAAAAGAATTTTTAGCTGCTATCAACTTTGTGTAATCTATGTGGCTACCCGCAGTCTAACATTCTAATCTGAAATTAAGGCCATTTTCCTTTCATGCCAGTAAGGCAAGTATACCTTTGTTAAATTATAGTTTGAAAAATTTATATTGTATAATTAGTATATTTTTTATGCTTATTAACTCTTTTCTTAAAAAAGTATTATTCACTTCTAGAACATAGTTTCCTCCCTCTTCCCCTCCTGGCCCCTCCCTTCCTCTCTCTTTCCCTCCCTCTCTCCTTCCCTCCCTCTCTCCTTCCCTCCCTCCCTCCCTCCCTCCCTCCCTTCCTCCCTCCCTCCCTCCTTGTTCCTCTACTTGGTACTCTCCTTCTCCTCAGATGAGGTGGGCCCTCACATATCATACTCCCTCAGATCTTGCAGCATGTGAGGGCCAAGAGCTTCCACTTGTACTGGAGCTTGATAAAGCACACCATCTAGGGTGTGGTGTTCCACTAACCTGGAGCAGATTCCATGACTCACTGGTAGGTAAAATTTTTCTAGGATAGATATGCTAGGTTCCTATCTATTTGGGTATGTGGGTTGTAGGATAGTTATCCTGTGATGTATGGTTAATATCCATTTATAAGGGAATACATACCATGTTTAGCTTCTGGGATTGTGTCAGCTTACTTAGGATGAGCTTTTCTAGTTCCATCCATTTGGTTTTGAATTGCATGATTTCCTCATTTCTGATAGCTGTGTAGTATTCCATTGTGTAAATGTACCACATTATTTTTTTTTTATACATTCTTCAGTTGAAGGACATCTGGGTTGTTTCCAGTTTCTGGCTATTACAAATAAAGCTGCTATGAACATTGTTGAGGCAATGTCCTTGTGGTTACATTTCGAATCTTTTGGATATATGCCCAAGAGGTGTATGGCTGGGTCCTGAGGTAGATATATTCCCAATTATCTAAGATATCTTCAGATTGATTTCCAAAGTGGTTGCACAAGTTTGCAGTCCCACCAGCAATGGGGGAGTGTTCCCCTTTCTCCACATCCTCACCAGCATGTGCTATCATTTGAGTTTTTGATCTTAGCCATTCTGTCAGGTGTGATATGGAATCTCAGAGTTGTTTTAAGTTGCATTTCCCTGATGACCAAAGATGTTGAACATTTCCTCAAATGCCTCTCGGCCTTTAGAGATTCCTCTTCTGTGAATTCTCATTTTAGTTCTGTATCCCATTTATTGATAGGGTTATTTGAATTTTTGGGTGTTTAATTTCTTCAGTTCTTTATATATTTTGGATATTAGCCCTCTGTGAGATGTTGGGATGGTGAAGATCCTTTCCCAGTCTGTAGGCTGCCGTTTTGTGCTAAGGACAGTGTCCTTTGCCTTACAGAAGCTTTTCAATTTTATAAGGTCCCATTTGTTGATTGTTTGTTTTAGTGCCTGAGCTATTGGTGTTCTATTCAGGAAGTTGCTACCAGTGCCAATGAGTTCAAGGCTTTTCCCCACTTTCTCTTCTATTAATGTTAGTGTGTCCGGATTTATGTTGAGGTCCTTGATCCACTTAGACTTAAGTTTCGTACAGGGTGATAAGTATGGATCTATTTGCATTCTTTTACATGTTGACATCCAGTTAGACCAGCACCATTTATTGAAGATGCTTTCCTTTTTCCATTGTATGTTTTTGGCTTCTTTATCAAAAATTAAGTGACCATAGGTGTGTGGGTTTATTTCTGGGTCTTCAGTTAAATTCCATTGGTCAACTGGTCTGTTTCTATACCAGTACCATGCTGTTTTTATTACTATTGCCCTGTAGTACAGCTTGAAATCCAGGATGGTGATACCTCCAGATGTTCTTTTATTGTACGTGATGGACTTAGTTATTCTGGGTCTTTTTTTATTCCATATGAAGTTGAGAATTGTTTTTTCCAGATCTGTAGAAAATTGCATTGGTATTTGGATAGGAATCGCATTGAATCTGTATATTGCTTTTCGTAAGATTGCCATTTTTTATTATGTTGATCCTACCTATCCATGAGCAAGGGAGATATTTTCATCTTCTGATATCAAAACCATCTTCTTACACCTACAATATCCTTTTACTTCCTAAACAACTTAAAACTTAACTGTGAGATTGTAACTATCTAGTCCTTAACCACATCAGAGATCTGAGAAGGATTAATATATCTGAATAAACAGGAAGTACAGAGCAAGCAGCTTCTAAAACTAAGAAATTCATTTACATATTTTAGGTCCAGTTTTTGAACCTGAATTTTGTGACATGAATTCTGGTTTTCATAAGCTCAGATTTAAAAGCTAACAGATTAAATGTTCTTGCCTCCTTTCTGTGAGTAAAGAGTAAATGAGAGGGCAGCTTCTGAGCAAATTAAGTTTTCTTCCTGCTTGAGCCATAAAGGAAAATAAAATGACAATTATGTTGGATTCTATGGGATGAAGCAGAATGAGTTCTCTGTTGTTCTGTGGCATATTGTTTTGAATTCCTAGAAGACTAGATTATTGAATGTGTATGTGTGTCAATGAATTCTCTTCAATGAACATAGAACACATTGAATAGCTAATTTTGTACTTAGTATTTGCCATAGTGTTTTAAAAGATAAATTCTTTCAAATACAGCTTTAATTTTCCTGATGTGAGTACATAAGGAGAAGAGAATTGTTGCTGTTTGAGATGGAAACAAGTCTGTCAGTTGGTCATATGAGAATGACTCTTGTATTCAGACACTGTAGTTTAAATAATGGCTACTAATAATTGATCCCAGGATTGGATTCAGAGTCTTATGATGCAGGGAAATAAGTTTATGGTACTAGACTCCTTTTCTACTTTTTTTTTTTTTTTTGCTAATAACTAATAGAACAGTGTCTATTTGAGACAATTGATCTAAAATGGGTTCAGTGATATACTCCTACAATCCTGCTACATGGGAGACTGAAGCAGACAAAGAATGGGTGGTTATATAGTAAGACCCTGTCATAAAAACCCAAGCAAAATAGAAAATAAGTAACTGATTTGTAGTCTTTATTCCATTGATGAAGTTGCAATCAGCCCCATTGGTTTAATCAGGCTAATAGTTAAGTCTTAGTCTTTATCTTGCTTGACAGTTTCTACATTTTGAATAGGATTTTTTTCATTTATATTTAATGTAAGTGCTGCTATCTTTGAATTTAAAGATTTCATTTTATTTTTTTATGCTTGTTCATGCTAATGTTTTCCTTTTCTGTTTAACAAATATTTGTCTTTATGTAATTTTATTCTTCTATTGGTTTTTAATGTTTGAGTTGTTACCTAGTGGTTCTGCTATGAATTATGATATATATTTTGTCTTATTAGACTTGTCTCTGGTTAATCTAGGTGATGTGATTTTTGATAAAATATGTCAACTCTACCCAATTGCAGTTCCATTTCTTCCCTTATATTTTGTGGCAATATATAGTATGTGCTATCAGTGTCTATGCTATAAATATAATCTAATTGTGCTACAATTATTGCATTATATAAACTTAGGGTTTTAAAGAACAACTGAAAAGGAAAAAGAAAAATATATGATATTTTATCTTACATATTTTCCACTTACAGTGTTGTCTTTTTTCCTCCTGAAGCTTGAAGTTGTTCTGTGCTGTCATTTATTTTTAGCTCAAAAACGTTTCTTGGTGTTTTATGTAAGGTAGATAGGCTAGAAATGAATTATGTCCATTTTTATTTATGTATGGCAGTCTTTGTCTCACCTTCATACTTGAAGGATAGTTTTAATTTGTTGACAGATTTTTTTCCTCTTTCAGCATTTTGAATTTGTCATTCCTCTACCTTTCAGCTTCCAGTTTTCTAATGAGGAATCAGCCATTAATCATACTGTTGCTTCATGCTATGAGAACTTTTTCTCTTGCAACTTTCATAATTTTCTCTCTCTTTTACTCTTAGCAGCTTGATTCCGCTGTTGTCTTGTGATATATTAATTTGTGTTTATTGACTGAGATTCCTTCATAGTTTTGCATGTTTAACTTTAAAAAAAAATTAAAGCTAGTAATTGTCTAGCCATTATTATGTTTTCTTTTTAAATATTTTTTTTGGTTCTTCACATATTTGTTTATTTCTGAGTCAAGGTCTTAGTACATGGTCTGAGCCAGCCTTGAACTCAAAATTCTGCCATAGCTTCCTGAGGATTGAGTTAACAAGTGTGTCTAACTGTGTTTAGCTCCAGCTATTGGTTTTTTTTTTTAAAGAAAGTTTCTTATTTCTCCTTTTTCTTTCCCCAACCTAAAGAGAGGTACCTATCAAGGTGTAAGAAACATACAGAACACTAAAAGACCAGAAAAGAAAGTACCGATGACACATGATAATCAAAACACTAAATGTAGTGTACAAAGAAAGAATATTTAAAAATTCAAAGGAAAAAAAGACCAAATAATATACAAAGGCAGACATATTAGAATAATACCTGACTTTTCAATGGAGAGTTTAAAAGCCAGGGGGGCCTGGACAGATGTTCTGCAAATTCCAAGAGATCAGAGACTACAACTTCAGAGTTATACAAACAAACTAAATGAAATGTCAGTGTGTTTGTTGGCTTTAACTGTCAACTGGATACAACCTAGATTCACTTAGGAAGAGTTTCAGTTGAGGGATTGTCTAAACCAGGTAGGACTGTGGACATGCCTGTGGAGCCTTTCTTGATTGTTAGATATAGGAAGACCCAGCCCATTGTGGGAGGTACCATTCCCTAGGCAGACATTCCTGCATAGTATATGAGAGAACAAAGCTATCAGTAGGTAAGAAACAGTTATATATATTCTCTCTTTTCTCTTGACTGTGGATTTGAGTAGGTGTTTGAGTTCCTGCTATGACCTCTGCTTAATGATGGGCTGAGACCTGGAACTGTAAGTGAATGAACCTTTCCTCCCCTCAGTTGCATATGGGCAAGGTGTTTTATCACCATAGTTACCTCATATTGGTTCTCAGTGTAGCCTTGGGCTAATGTCATCTTTTCAAAACTTGTGTTACCCATTGTGGGGTGAATAGCTCCAATGGAAATTGCCTCTAGGAACCTTAATCCCATTTATTAAGTCGTGACAGGAAGCAGTGATCAGAGTGGCATTTCAATTTAGTAATTTTCAAAGAGAACCATGTGAGCACTTGTAAGTTTATTTTGTTGTTGTGGCAACACTGTCATCTGCCAAATCCTGACTCGATGCCAATGCTAACAGATCTGAGTTCTTATCAGCTGTGTGAATCGATGCCAATGTTAACAGATCTGAGTTCCTATCAGTTGTGTGAATCAATGCCAGTGCTAACAGATCTGAGTTCTTATCAGCCATGTGAATCAATGCCAGTGTGTGTGTGTGTACACAGCCTGCTCAGTCTGCATAATATTATGTTATTTGTATGAAACTTTTCAGGATTGACCATTTGGAATTGGATAACCAATTGGTGTGCTCTTCCCTGAGGAGGAATCCTTGTCCTGTTCTTGGCATTCCTTAGTTGCTTGTGGTTCTTTTATTAGGGTTGAGGCTGGGTGGGAAAGCCATATATTTTTAAAAGCTCCGAGTTTCTGAGTCTTTTGTTAAAAGTCATATAAAACACTCAGTGTGAATTCCCTTAAGTAGAAAGCCCTCAATAACTCTAATTAGAGCAATTGAACTAGATTTTACTCTGTTCAGGTTCCCTCAGAGGGCTTAATGCAACCTCTCTGCACATGCTCAGTCAAGTTAACAAGTGATCTGTGTGTCAAAGGGCGTGGGAAAGACATTTCTCTTGAGAAAGCCTGGCTTCTCACATGGTAAGTTCAGAACCAATGAGGATGAAGGGAAGCCCCAGGTTTGTCTTAGTAGTTCTTGTGTCTTAGATGTTTCTGTCCTATTAGCATAAATATTGGCATTACATCAGTACACACAGGTTGTAGGACATGAAAACGAATGCATTGGGCAATTATGATGCTTCATTTAAAAATATTTTTATTATTCTTTGAGAATTTCATTTAACAAATTTTGGTTCTATTGCAACACTCCAAATTCTGCCAGAGAATTACTCACAAACATCTTCAGGACCATTCTCTTAGGTTGCCACAAAAATCATAAAAATTACGTCTTTTTAACTCATGCTACATTCAGTGTTTGAATATGATTACAAATAGCCTTTGAAGTATTTTTGCTTATTTATATCATCATCTCTCGTGGCCTCTCTGATAAATCCATGCCCTTAGGCAGATGCTGCACAGATAGTAGCTGTGACATTTCTTGGTCCCTGACTGGCTATTTGAAGTGTATTCCAGTTGGGGCATCAGTATTTCCCACTTCACAGAGTCTTTATCTTCCTGGTAGCATGTATGTCAGCAGGAGTGAGGGAATCCAGGTGTTGAGTATTGGGCACAGCTCTGCTCCTAAAGTTTGCCTGGAAGTTTTCATATTGAAATCACAGCTAAGAGAGACTCAACTCTGATTATCTGAACAGTAATTGTCAGTGATTTATAAGACCTCTAATCTGATTTTCCTTTTTCTATTCAGATATGACTAGAGAGAAGGATTCTGACATTGCTATTTGCTGTTACTTGAAGTGTTCTGAAATTTGACCATGAAATGGATCTAAGTCTTCTTTTACAAGTTGTTTGAGTGTGTGTGTGTGAGTGTAACTGTGTGTATATGCGTGTGTGTGTTCCTGTGAATGAATACGCACTTAGCCATCAGAGATGGATTTCTGTGTCCTGTTTTATCACCCTTGCCTTATTCTCTTGACGTACAGTGTTTTGCTACACCTTGCACTGTTTCATATAGATCTGCTATCCAGCAAGCCCCAGAAATTCTCTTGTCTCTACTCACCCCCATCCTCTGCAGCCCTGTAGATGCTTCATGATCGTGCCCAGCTTTTTATGTGTGAGCTGAGGATCGAACTCGGATCTTTGTGTTTGCACAGAAAACTCTGTTATCCCCGTAACCACTCCCCCACCCTTCATATTTCTCACTGTGCTTACCATTTCTCATACGAGGACACTGAGAGGTCATTGCGTGTAGCTTTCTGAAGAGTTTTGCATGCTGTTTATTACAGACATTCTCTCCAAGTGCTATGATAAGTGCGGGTAAGGTAGTGAGCAGGGGTTACCTCTGACCTCAGATACATCTTGGTAGCCCTGAATTATTTTTATGAATAGGGTTGCTACCTGTCTTTTCAATTTCTTCTGTATGCTGTTGACCTTCCCTGGATATGTCCTTCTGATAACCACGCCATTTTTATTTTATTTTATATTTTGTGCATTTCATGCAGATGGAACATTGCCATATGCAATGCCCTGTGCCAGGCACTTTGGGGAAATTATCTCATTAGTGCTTATAACACCAGGAGCTATTATATCTATTCACAGAGTGGTCCTTCAAGGAGTCCACATACACATTATTTCATATCACAGGGCCATACCTGATGGGCCTGGAACTCAAGCCTACTGTCATCTCATGCTGGAACTCCACAGTTCAGTGTCTCACTAAGCTGGCTCCTGCATTGTCCTCTTTGGTGCAGTAATTCTCATCTCTGCTGTGCACATGGCTGAGGAAGTAGGCGACATATGTTATACAGAATTTTGAAAGTACAACGATTTCAAAATGTGCCTGCCAGGTCTTCTCCCCCCAGAGACTGTGATCTGCCCATTGGTGTGGGATCTGTGATTAGATTAGATTAGGCTTTTCAGGGCTTGGCTACATCGTCCCTTGCTGAGAGCCATGAAGAGACAGTTACATTTGCTGCATTCTGGGATGCTTGCTTTTTACTTCCTACTACCAGGTACCAAATTTCCAGTTGAGACATCTTGTTGGTTTCTGTCTTGTCCTTTCTCCCATCCTTCTGCCATCTGAAGCTCTTTGTCAGCCTCATACTGTATGGGTGCCCCATGGCTCCTTACATGATCCTGAGTTCCCTTCACCCATTTCACATCCAGCCTCCTTGTGGCTTCTGACCATAAGTGTGAAACAAGTTGCTACAGTTTCAGAGTTTTTTTTTTTTTTTTTTGCCTTCATGTTTCATGTAAGTGTCAATAGGAGGTCAATCACTGTGACACAATCAGTTTAGGGCACATTGGGTTCAGAAAACAGGTCCTAGAATATATATGGCTGGAAACTGATTCCTTGGCTCAGGCACTTCCAGGGGGAAACTTGAGAGCTATTTAAACATTTGATCAGGAAAGAGCAGGAAGACGTATATGCTAACTTTGATAAGTACATGTTTCTGATAGTGTTTAATCAAATCTACCTTGATATGTACCATAGACAAGATAGGAATGAATGGAACCAATATCATTCTGAAAAAATTTAGAAGGGAGATGGTTAGTTGGCTCCGTGAGAAAGGTGCCTGCCTCCAAGCCTGATGCCATGAGTTTGATCCCTCATATTGTCCATATGTTTGTCCCCATGATTGTGACAACTTACTTGGGAGTATGAGAACTAATTTTTACTGGCCGCACAGAATTCTTGGAGCCAGAAGATGGGTTATTACGGCTGCATATTTTCTCTCAAAGTTACTTTCATCTGCTGAAATACCTCCACTGTGTCATCATCTCTGTTCTCAACCTTCTATTCCTCTCCAGATGATTTACTTATATTTCATGGAACTAACCACAAACAGGACATTTTGCATGAAGTAGAATTCTCCCAATTCCTCATCCAAGGCTCAGAGTGTCTCAGCCTTCAATCCATCAATTTCTCTATTTTGCAATGCTCGTTAGCTACACTTTCTCAGGGAGAGTACTCATTACCCTTTTAGTGGAAAGGGTAAAATGCAGATTTCCCTTCAGAAGTCAGGAGTCCAGGCTTCCATTCAGATAGGTCACTTTCAGATGATTATAAACCACAATTTATTGCCACTTTCAGAAATATAATCTGACAAAAGGAGCATGAAGTCACTTATCACAAACTATGCAATCAATTACATCTATCTGCCTATCCATCTAGTCCACAGACTTTTAGGAAAATTCTCTCAGCTTGTTTCTTAGGATCCATTATAAATAAGCTGCTTCATGTGTGGCCAGTGAGTTCTTCTACATTATCATATACACAAGAAAATAATGATGCCCTGGAAAATGCATCCTTGACCTTCTTTCATTAGAGCATCCATAATGAACCCTATTATGGACAATAGGTTTAGGCTGCTAGGCATTGATTCCAGCTAATACAGCAACTAATAGGTAAGAGAAAGCAACATGGACCTCCTTGGTAATTAGGGGAAGATTAGTGGAGAAGTTGGGCTGTATAGGAACCTTGACGGATAGTTAGTAATTAGATCTGTGAAAGTAGAGAGGGAGAAATCCTTCTAACTGGGATGACGCTAAGAGATTCTCCCTTCTCTAGCTATAAGGTTGCTTTCCAGGCCCACACATCTTACATACCTTTGTGACTGGCTATGAGGAACAGGGCCAGCCTGAAACCACCTCTTTGATTTAGATCCATATTTGTCGCAATGGAAAGTTATTCAATTTGGGCTCTTAATATTGTATTAACCATAGAGAAGATGCAGAGTTCCCCTGAAGCATCCAATGCTAAACCATTATGAAAATGTTAAAGGCTTTAACCTAAGCACGACCAATTTTCTTGACTTTGTATTTTCCAAGAGAACAGAAACCTCTGCCCACCTTGTAGCCAAGATACTACATAATCCTCATTATATCAACTCCTTTTTGTTTTAAGTTTTACCAACACTCTACCCTTTCCATAGTTCTATAGCAACCCTGACCCTTTCTATAACTGATAAGGTACACCAACTCATTTTCTAAAGTGCCCTCCCTTGTTTCATCAAGAAAACAAGCCCAAGTTGCTTAAAGTGTAAGTTTGTTTCTGGGCTCTCACTCATCTGGACATTGTCAATCAATATTTTAAATCAAGATTTTTTTTTTTTAGGGAAAAGCCTCTACCCCCTGTTGATTTGCAGTATTGGGCATCATAACTCAGGCATGTCTGTCAAGTGTTTTTCCATTGAGCTACCTGCTCCAGTAGTGACTGTTCCATGTATGATCTTTGTTCAATATGACTTCTTTGAACCAATTAGTAGATTTTACCCAGTAATATTTGTTTCAAATAATCTTTTCTTAAGCACATGCACTTGACATTGGAGAGATGGCTCAGGGTTCAGAGTGTCTATTCTTTTTGCAGAGGATTAATTCCCAGTGGCAGCCCACAATTACCCGTAAACTCCAGGTTCAGGGGCATCTAGCCCCAAGAGCACCTGAACTCACATGCATATATCTGCATACATGCATATACACATATTAAACATAAAAGAAAATTTAAAAATGCACACTGTTTCTATAGAGGTGTTTTTATTTTTGTTTGTCTTGTTCTTTTTTTTTTGTTTTTGTGAAAGTCACAAAAATGTGTGCTAAAGTTCTCATAGTACAATCACCCATGCAGGAGTGCCATATCTTTGCTATACCAGTGATTAAGGATATAAAAATTAGACAACTCCTCACTTCCACGAGGCAAGTTTTTGTCTCTTTTTGGTAGGTGTAAACTAAGACCCTACAATGTACGTTGAACGTTGCATGCTCTGGCCAGCACATACCCACACCTACACCCACACATCCTCACACTTTTGTTATGAAGGTCCAAAGAGGATAGTAAACAGAGAACTTGAAGAAACAAAACAGGAGCTGCTGTGGGGATCACCCAGCTTTCTTGTTATAACCTGGCATATGGCACTTGAAGCCTTGCATGCTCTAATTTGCTATACCTTCTGGGCTATTATAATCTTTAATGGACTTTACTTACCAGACAAACTCAACCCTCCAGTTTGCTATTAGCATATGTAGAGAACAATCAGTTCTTTTCCTGGAACTTGCTCATTAGATCAGGAAACTACTTAAAACAAATGATTCCCAGCTTGTGGTGCGAACAGGTGTTCTCCCAAGACCCATGGTCTTCCACAGCATTTTCTACATCCCAATAGGGTCTGGTGATGAATTTTCGACTATGAACAGGGCAAAATTATCAATTCCAGAGTAAGGTAGAGAGATACTGCTAAAATGGCTTAGCTACAAGCTAGATAGGAGAGTTTACCTGGATCAGAGTTATCTAAGGGACACATGTAACTGTTTTATTGTGTTAACTCATAAAAACTGGTGTGTATTATAGCAATTAGCATAAATTTTTCTGCCAGATACAATGGTTATGTTTGCATTAGTTACTGTCTCATTTGTTGGGACAAAATACCTGAATAAAACCACTTTAGGGAGGAAGGATAAAACAACTTTAGGGGAGATAGTCCATCATTGGTGAGGAAGTCCTGGTAGTGGGCACATGAGGCACTTGGCCACATTGAATAGGCAGTTAGGAAGCAGAGTAGACAGGGAGTAGGGTGAGCTATAAAATCATAAGCCCCACCCACAGTGACTTACTTCCTTTAGTGAGACTACTTTACCTGAAGGTTCTACCACCTTCCTGAACACCATCACCAGTTAGGAACCAGATGTTTAAACATATTAGTCTGTGTTTAATATGCAAAGCAACACTATTCAAAGTATTCAGACTGGGGTACCTGTATCTCCCAATCAATAGTGCTAGTCATTTTGGGAAGCCTGCCTACTGTGCAGTCAGAAGGAAGGACTAATGGCTGAGCCGCCTAATGGGTTAGTGATCTTGATGGATTGCCTCCTCCTTCACCCATTCAGTATGCCTGTATCGATCCTCTTGCTTCATTATGAGTTCCTTCATCTTTCCCTGGGATGTGACCTCTAAAAGACCAAGTATAAAATGTTTGTATGATATTACCAGTGACTGATTCCATGAGAGATTCTTAGACTTTGATCATTACATCGAAAAGTGTGTTTTAGTTGTGTCATGTCTAAGATCCAGTCCTTAAAATCCCTTTCCCAGGAAAGTTTTGAATGAAATGTACTCTTTTGCAAAGTTACCTTTATCCTAACTCAAGTGAATTGAAGCTGATGTGAGAAATTATAGGAAATAACTGTGAGGGCACTGGCCTATTGCTATTCTGAGGTGGGAGTTGTCACCAGGCAAGGCTATTCTCTTCTGCAGAGCTCAGAGCGTCTCTCCTCAACTGTGATAATTTGAGATTGATATGGGGTGTCTTTACTTCATAGCTGGTGCCCTGTTTATTCAAGTTTGTCCCCTTCTTGTTACATTAGGTACTGCTGAGGGCATTGGGAAGTCAGAATTATCCAAGTTGTAGGGAAATCTTGTAACTCCTAGGGGCATGTGATTACTGATGAATTGTTGGAGTTATTAACATTAAATAAGCCCTTTGCCCTAGAATCATTTTTAAGATGCTAGGTCCTTTTGAATATAATCTGACATCAGACAGGAGAGCTAGATGGGTCTGTCTCATCTGGCTTTTGCATGCTAATTGAGCTTATATGGTTGTTTATAAATATTTTTCTCTTCTGAATAGGTCAGAAGCCTCGCAAATGACTCACTAGGGAGCTTTCTGTCTAGCCTTGCACTGAAGCAAGAAGGTGAAAGAAGGGGGCATTGGTCTCCATAGCTTGCTGGTAAAAGTAGAAGATGAGGCCCTATCTTCTCTCAGTGCAGTCCTTGTGTCTGTTCCTGCCCCCCCACCCCAATAACATGGTGATAGGACATACATAATTTTGTATCTTCTCTCTCAAGGACAGCATGTCAGTGGATGACCAATGAAAAGCTTTTCTCCTACTCTGGATACTCAGATCAAAGCCAGAGTGTGTATTTATTTGTTTGTTTGTTTGTTTATTTTTGGTTTTTCAAGACAGGGTTTCTCTGTGTAGCCCTTGCTGTCCTGGACTCACTTTGTAGACCAGGCTGGCCTTGAACTCACAGAACTCCACCTGCCTCTGCTTCCCAAGTGCTGGGATTAAAGGCGTGTGCCACCACACCCAGCAATTACAGACAGCTGTGAACTGTCATGTGGGTGCTGGGATTTGAACCCGGGTCCTTTGGAAGAGCAGTCAGTGCTCTTAACTGCTGAGCCATCTCTCCAGCCCCCAGGGTATATATTTAAAACAGTAGGGAAACCTGGCTCTAGGAATACACTCCCAGTTAATGCTTCTGTACTTTGGCCAATCACCATGGTATCAAATGTGAACTGAACAAATCAGCTTCTGGAGGCAAAGGCTCCCTGCAGCTAGTGATGGAGATCCATGGCAGTAGCCTTTGTTTTGTCTTCTCTGATCTACATGGGCAGACATAAAGCAGTTCTCCCCTCTCTTCGGATTTTCTGTAGTTTAGATACTGCTCCATCAGTCATTGCACTATTTTATCACAAAGGTTTTGCAGAGTGTTTTGATCATGACATTCACCATTGAGGAAAATTTTGCTACAGTGAAATCAAGTGAGACAGGCAAGGGTCTATACGTGAGCCCTGATGAGACTCTGTTAGTGAAGTACGGATTGTCGCTATTTGAGACGTTTTGAATTTGAAAGTTAACAAAATGATTCAAAGATTGTTTTCAAAATGTTCTTGTTATTAATCTCATAGTGTAGGAAGATAGATTAATATAAATTAGATTTAGTAAATATCTAGGGGTTTCTGATACAGTTTCTTAATTAGGGGCATGGAGATCAACTTGGCTGTGAGCAATTAGCCTATCAGCTTGTGGACTAAAAACAAGGATGAAGCCAGGTGAGACAAGGAAAGACTTTATGAACCTGGCATTGTTTTCAGCTGCTAAGTGGGCAGAGCCCAAATTAAGCTGAAGCAGGTGGAACAAGGAGCGATCCTATTTAAGGACAAGTGGATGAGCCCAGAAGAGCTGCGTGCGAGGGGCCCCATGCTAGAGAGCTCCGGATGCTAGCGAGTCCTCATGCTAAAAAGGACAATGAGTAGTTTGTATCCTCTGATGGAGAAAGTGCTGGTGGACTGATGGCCAGATCTCCTTGAGGCAGAAAGAAGCTGGTGAGCAGAGAAAGCCTCAGCAAGACATCAAAAGGCCAAGGACTAAACCCTGTGGCTCAGCTTTTGCCTAGAGGGGTTTGACCTGTCCGAACAGCGGCCTGATGAAACTGTGGTCAATTTTAAAGACTGAGGCAGAGCGGCAGAGTTGCTGATACGAAGGAAATAAGTTGGCCTACAGACAGCTGAGGTCTTCCAGAGAGAAGAAAGCCTCAAACCCTATTTAAGGTGAAACCGCCATAGCCAATTTACCCTGAGATATTCCAGAAGAAAGACTGCTAAGTGCATTAAAGGGTCTACCCCAGAGACTGTGTTCCTGATGACTGAGGACCTGCCCCAGAGACTGTATCATTCTAAAAGGTTATGAAAATAGTTGTAATAGTTATCAATAGGTTTAGTGGTTAGGTCATAGGGGTTGTAGGAATTTGTAGTAGTTAAGTAAGTGTATTTGTTATAAGTAAATTTAGTTACTAATAAATAAGTGATTATTAATTTTAAAAAGTTGGGTTACATCATAGCATATGTGTAAATTATAACTTTTGTATTGAATTAGACATTAATTTCAGTTTCTATATAGTAACTGCCATTTCAGACCATTGGAACCCTGTGTTTGATAGTAATAGATTCACAAACTGATAGTGATTTAGTAAGCTGCGAATAGGAGAGATGAGGCAAACATCTATGTTTCTCAGAACCATGCATGGTTCATGGTGAGTTGTCAGTGGCCATGTTTGATAAAAAGGTTGAGTGCATTTATCTTGTAAAATGACCATCCACAAAGCAACAGTAGTATAAAACATTGAATTATGGGAAACTCCAAAGGTTCAGGGGATATCTCAAAATGCAGGAGGTTCTGAATGAGAGCTTCAACTATCATCTGGCTCAGAGAAGAAGGAAGGCACTTTAAGGATGAAGGAAATCATGTTATGAGATGGTCACTGAAAGTGGAAGCCTGTGCCCCTTTAATTCTGGTGGAACTGACCTACAGGAAGGATCAAAAGTGATGGGGCACAAGGCTTGTGGAGGATGTGGAATGAACAATCATTCTTTGCCAGGTGATGAGGTCAGGGGTTGTGATGCTTTTTTTGCTGCATTTTCCTTAGGTATGATAGCTTTCATCTTGGAGATCCTTCACATTCTTCTCCAGGGTCTAGTCTAGTCTGGTGAGTCTGTCTGACCCTCTCCTTCACTCACCCTCCCCAACCTACCAGACCTAGATTTTGTCTCACATCCAGTGCCCCAGTCTAGTCTGGCCAACCTTGCCTATACCATGACCAACCTCTAGGCTTCTACCAAGATCTGCCCTGCCTGACTCCTAACCAAAGCTCCTCCTCATGCCACATCTAACCTCTCTACCCAGCCAGAACTACCACCACACTCCAGGCTTGAGACAAGACACACAATCTGCATACCAGCCCAGTCCCCTCTGTCCACCTGACTTCATTCCCTCTAGACCATTTCTAACCTATAGGGCCAGCCTAGCTGTCCATTCACTTTTCTGCCCCAAGTTTATCTGTCCATATAAGACACAGAACTAACAGAGGAAGTGCCACATGTCCAGATCTCATCACAAATATACAAACAACGTGAAAGATCAAGCCAGTATCTTCCTTCTAGAACCTACCTGTCCTATAGAATTGTTTGCTAATGGGAATTACCTAGATGAACCCTGGGACACAGAATTTAAAAGAATAATCATAAACTTCAATCAAGATTTTAAGGAGTATAAAGAATACACAAAGAAACAGCTCAATGAAACAGAAATGAATAAAAGCCTGAGTCATGGCCAACAAAACAAAACACATAAAGTTGAGGGAAATGACAAAGACAGCAGAGATGTGAACACGGAATTCAATTAAGAGATAAAATCATTGAAGAGGACTTAAGCTGAAATGAAGATGGAATTACAAAACCCAATAACTCAACCCAAGGAAATGATGATAGAATGATTCAATTCTGAGATTGAATATAAGGACTTGAAGATAAAGTAGAAAATATAGACCAAATAAACAAAGATTATGAAAAAAAACTTATAGAAATGGACCTACAGGAGATCTGGAACACCACAGAACTTTTGAATTACAGGCAAAGATGAAGGAGAAGAATCCCAAATCAGTAGCATAAACCGTATATTCAACAAGATCATAGAAGAAAGGTTCCCCAAACTAGGAAAGACATACCCATATAGAAACAAGAATCACAAAAAAACACCAAATGGACCAGACCAGAAAATAAAATCCCCATAGCATATCATAATTAAAACATTAAGTGTACAAATCAAACAAAGTATATGGAAAGCTGCAAGAAATAAAACAGAAGTCACACATAAACCCATCAGAGTAACAGTTGATTCTGGATGCAAACTTTTAGGTCAGAAGAGCCTAGAGAAATGTATTCCAGGCCCTATAAGACTACGGTAGTCAACCTAGACTATTACACATAGCAAAACTATCTGCTACAGTTGAAGGAAAAAGAAAAACTTTTTATGATACAGTCTAAAAAATGGTATCCAACAAGGCAAATATAAATAAAAAAACAGGCCAAAGAGAGGAATGAGCATAGCCAAGAGACTGTTGAAAGAAATACGAATCTGTAATTTGTAAAATACAAAGTACCACTGAAAACACAAACAACAAAGTCAACAACACAATGACCACAATTAAACATTTCAACAATAACTTTCTATATCAATGGCCTCAGTTCTCCAATCAAAAGACACAGGTTGACTGAATGGGTCAAGAAACAAATCTGTTGTCTACAAGAAACACATCTTAGATTTAAAGATAGGTGCCACCTTAGAGTGAAAGGATGGAGAAAACCACTCCAATCAGATGGAACCAGGAAACAAACAGGTATCACTATACTAATATGTGACAAAGCAGGCTTCAAACTAAAACCAATCAGAAGAAATGAAGAGGGATATTTCATTCCAATCAAAGGGAGAGCTAACCAAGAAGATATTATTGTCCTAGGCATATATGTGGCAAACTCTAGTGGACCTAATTTCAAAAATGTACTACTGGATTTAATGACACAGACTAACATCAATTCATTAATGGCAGGTGATTTTAATACTCATCTTTGTCCAATAGAGTAACAAGCAAACACCCCCAAACAAGAACTCAAGAGTGAACCTTTCAAGACATAGAGATGGGATAGGAAGATAGTTCTCAAAAGAAGAAAAAAAATTGACTAAGAAATATCACAAATATCCATCTCTCCTCAAAATCAAGGGAATACAAATCAAAACAACTTTGAGATTACATCTCAGCCCAGTCAGAACAGCAAAATTCAACAGAACAACCAACAACAAGTGCTGGAGAAGGTGTGGGAAAACTCACTCACTGTTGGTGAGATAGCCAACTGGTGCTGCCTCTGTGGAAATGTATGGAGAATTTTCAAAAAGCTGAACATAAACTTATCTTGTTGCCCAGTTACACCCCTCCTTGGCACATGCCCAAAGAACTTGACATCCAACTCCATAGTTACTTTTCCAATCATTTTCATTGCTGCTTTATTCACAGTATTTAGGGAATGAAAACAACCTAAATGTCCTTTAATCAACAATTAATAATAAAAACGCAGTATATGTGTATTGTGAAATGCTATTTAGTTCTAGAGAAAAAAAATGAAATCATGAAGTTTTTGGGGAGATGGATGAAACTAGAAAAGATCATATTGAGTGAGGATACCCAGACCCAAAAAGAAAAATATTTATCATGATCTCTTATGGGAAGTTCTTAGCTACAAACCTATAGATATGAGTATATATTCTTTAATCACTTTAGAAACCAGGAAAGTAAAAAGAGACCATTGCTGGGGTAGAGGATATGGGGAGCAATATAGAGGGGAGGAGCAGGGGAAATGTGATCTGATTGGGGAAAATTTGATGGGGACTCTAATTAAGACTGGAAAGGAAGATAAATACAGAAGAGGGTAAAATTGGATGCTGGAAAAAAATCACACGGAATCATATTATTAACTTCCTAAAAGTACCTATAATATCCATGCAACTTTATAAATATGAATACATAGTTTATATGAAATTTTCTCATTTGGGCTTACAATGGTCCCCACAGGAGCTACATGTATCAAAAATCCCACCCCCAGGGATGAGTAGCAATCTTCTGAGTTGTTGGTTAGAGGTATTTTGAGAGACTCCTAAAACACAGGTTATTGTTACTGTCCTTTGTTGCAGCCACTATCCCCAAGCTGTAAGATAAAATTTCTATTGCTGAAGATACCATGCACTTCACACACACACAGGGCACTAAGGCTCATGATCTGTAACTGACCTGAAAACCTCTTCCTTGAGAACTAAATTTCATGGTACCAGAAGGTGCCATACAAGCTTCCAAAGGAGAGAGACAACAGTCCTGCTCTGTTACAATGCCCATGAGCCACAACAATGACCACCATGGCATAGTAACCTTAGGCGTGCAGTGCTGGTAACCAACAGCTCTTTAATTGGTCTTAAGAGACTGTCAACAAGTGGAAAATCCTGGGATCAGAAACCTAGTTAACTACCTGGGGCTAGTGAAGACATGGTCTCAGGCACCACTTTACTAAACCAGCATGATCCTTAACTATATTCTCAAAATTTTCCTTATGCACACAGATAAGATTAGTGTTCACACCCCATCAAGAAAACGTCTCTTTGCAACAGGTGGAGACCACTACAGAAACCCACAACCAATCATGATGTAAATCCCATTGTGAATCCCAGTCCCAATAGATAAACCTACAATACAACTCCCCCAGCTAAGGCTCAGAGTTCATTGCGGAAGAGTGGGTAGAAAGATCGTAAGAACCAGAGGAACAGGGAATTCGCTGTGAGACTGTGTCCCTTAGAAATATCAGAAGCTACACCTATGAAATATCACCAACAGGACTATTTAAATATGATTTGAATAAAGGAAACACCAATAGACAAGCTAACATGGAAGGAACGGGAGCTCATTTCTTTCTGGTGAAAACATCCAAAGCCCTTCCTCCTAGCTTCGTAGAATTATATAGAACATTACCACTAGCTGCAGTCCTCCTATTTTAAGCACCTACCAATATGTTATTCGAAGGCTTTTGAGGGATGCCTGGCCACTCTGATCTTGGGAAGTCCTTGGAAAATTGAAGAGCAAAATGATGCCTATCTTCAGTGAAAGAGAAAGGCCGCGTCAGCACATATTTGAGCCTGTAGTCTATATAATGTACACATTGCACACAGTAAATATGGGAGTTAAAAATATCTGTGGTGGCCATGACCAGGTCACTCTAGGCATTAAGGAAAAGCACTACAAAATTGTATTCATAAAATTCTAAATAATAACAAAAAAATCCCTGGACCATTTTCTAAGTAGAAGACAATGTGAAAGTAAGTTTGGGCGTAGTACAAATTAAATATTGCAATACTTATGTTAACATGTGCAGTGTTTTAGTCCCCTGCCAGTTTGAACACGGTGCCATGTCCTTCAAATATCAGGTCATCTGCATTCATTTTAGCATTCGATTTCGCTTCATGTTCCTGTCATTCTCCCAGAAGGATCATTTGAAACCCACGTTCAGAAAATTTGTGTTTCTTCTTTCCCCCAAAGACACTAAATACATATTTTTAACTAAAAGTGCAGGAGGTGGTTGGAGCAGGGGAAGATGAGAAACAAAGGAGGAAGGGTGCTGATTTATATGCGAAGACTGCATGTGCGCTTAGTGCAAAAAAAAAAAAAAACAGTTTCTCAACCTGGAATGACACCTCAAGTGGATCCAGTCAGCACAGAGTGAAAAACAGCTCTGCAAAGTTTAACAGACCACTGGGCAAAATAAATACTCGGGAAGTCAGTCGCAGGAGTCAGGGAATGAATTCCGTGTAAACCAAGTGAAAGTTGCCCTGAATGAAAGGCTCCCAGGGAAATTAAATGAAATAAAGCTGCTGTTTGAAGAAGATAGTAGTAAAAAGTTAGAGAGGAATTTAAATGAGTGGCTTGAGATTTAATTTATAGCATGCCCCTTGTTAAAGCTTATGCCTGAAATAGCGTAATAGGAAGGGAATATCCCCTGAGATGGGGACTGCATTTAATTGTTCAGGTAGGAAGAGGGAGTCTCAGAAACCAAACACAATGGGAATAGGAGGTGGTGGATAGATTTAATGTGAAAATTGAGAGGGGGAAAAGAAGGGCTGATGTAGTACTATTATCCTTGGCAACATCCTGGTAAAGTTATATTATTTATTCATTTTGTATGTGTGCATAGGGAGAGCATTGGGGGAGGGCACATGTGCCCTGGCACGGATGTGGAGGTCAAGGATCAAGTTTGCAGAATTCTTATTTTCTCCATGTGGGTATTTGGGATTAAACTCCAACAGGAAGTTGGCATAATCCTTACCTACTGGGCCCTTTTTACCAGTTTTGGGTTTTTTTTTTTTTTAAGTCTTAACTTTGAGCTTCTTCTGTAATTTCTGGGTAATTTACTAGCCAGAGAGAGTGAAGGTTAATTGATTCTTAGCTACTGCCCTTTTGGCATTTCATGTGGCTTTTTAGTCCCCAACTCTGTCAGAGGAAGAACATTGCCTGAATGGAAGGGGAAGGAGAGGTGTTATTTGAAGGACTAGAGCCCATAGGTGCCTTTCTGAAAAACTGGCTCACCAGTGTTCTTAAGAACACGACTGAAGTGGGTAGATCAAAAAGAGGCTAATTGGGGGCTGGAGAGATGGCTCAGAGCACTGGCTGTTCTTCCAAAGGTCCTGAGTTCAATCCCCAGCAACCACATGGTGGCTCACAACCATCTACAATGAGATCTGGTGCCCTCTTCTGGAGTGCAGGCATACATGTAGACAGAATACTGTGTACATAATAAATAAATAAATCTTTAAAAAAAAAAAGGAAAAAAAAAGAGGCTAATTGGTGTCAACTGGATATTAAAACTTAAAAATGTAAAGCTCTTCACCTAGATCAATAAAACAGCTGATGGCTGATGTTTGAATAGTTAGGAGTTTTGAAGAAGTCCCTGCTTGAAGTCTCAACCTTAAGGTTTAGATTAATTTTGGAGTGAAGAAAAACGTCTGAAGCTAGGATATTTCAATTTTTTTGGGGGGGGGGGGGGTGGGTATAGATTTAGTGAAAAGGTATGAGCACTGTTGTTAAAGGAACAAAAGACAATCCCATGTCTCTACTGCATTTTATCCTCAAACAATAAAATTCCATCTCTTATCTCCCCAAATTGGTGTCACCCAATTAATTTTCTGTCTGACCTAACTTTTTTCCCAGAGTAGTTTTTTTTTCATCTCAGTCTCTTAATTACAGACTTGAAATTTGCCTACCTAAAGCTGTTTGAATGGTGCACAAAGCTGGGCTCTTATTCAAAGACTTTAGAGAAAATAGTGTCTTCCCCATCTAGTGCCTTCCCTGTCTAGGCTAAAACTGATCATGAAAATACCTGAAGGGAGGTTTTTGTTTTTTGTTTTTTATGATAGTAAAGGCAGTACCATAAGTCCTTTAAAAAATGTATCCACTGCCATTTAAGAATGGTTTTGGAGGCTGATGAAGACTTTTCCTATACTAAGCACTTTTTTTTCAAATGCAATATTTTAATTAAGTCTTTGAGAATTGCATATATGCACACAATGTATTCAATGTATTTTGATCATATTTACCACCTTTCCTCCATAGTGCATCCTCAATCCACTATTAACCCCTTTTGGCTCCATGTCTTTCTATGACATAATTCAATTTGTATTTCCCATATACTCATGGGAATGGGGCCATCCACTGGAGCATGGACAACCTGTCAAGGACTGTATTCTTAAGAAAACAGATTGTTCCTTCTTCCAGTGCTATCAACTCAGCTGGGGGTGGAGGATCATGAGGCTGTCATTGCTCTGTGCTGGAGTATTGAATGTTTCAAACCTGTATAGCTGTTGATAGACAACTGAAGCTGCTGTGATTTCATGACAGCAGAATTCCAGTCATGTCCAAAACCTCTGGCTCTCAGGATCTTCACACCTTCCTCCTCGGTGATGGTCTCTGAGCCTTGGTGGAGAGGCTATTAATACATTGTTTATTTCAGTTAGAAGTTATAGAAAAAGCTAACGTTAATGTGAAACTAATAAAAATTAAAATTAAAAAAAATGAAATGTGACTTGAATTAATAAATACATGCTACAAAAACTAATAAAATACACATAAATATAAAAAATATAAAGGAGCGGTAATAAAAAAACCTGTTGGCTAAGAGTGAGTTAGGAGGACAATGACAAGTGGAACAAACAGAGCGACACAGGTGTGAGTCTCAAGAGTAACATTTCTAGATTGGAGTACTGGGGCGTCATGGCCAAGACTGATGCTTTTATAGCACACATCTATATTTGTAATTCGAGAGGAAGTTGTTCTGATGTCAGCAGTGTCTGTGAAAATCAGTAAGCAGTGAACAATAGCTATCAGAACTTCTCTGCTTAAGGCTGATTATTCGGAAGTGAATGATATGTGATCCTTCATTTTGAGAAGTTGAGTTTTGGTTGACTAGCTAGTGGGATGCTTTAAAAGTGAGAATGACACAGAATGTCACTGGTGCTACATATTAAGGAGGAGCCGAGGGCTGAGTGGTGTTGGAGTATGGACCACCTATCCTATGTAGGAAAGCCTCACACAGAAAGTGGTATTTTGGCTGAATCACGAGGAGAGGGATTATGGTTTCAGTCTGGGATGTCCCCCATAGGCTCATGTTCTGAGCCATTTGGTCCTCAGCTGTTGGTGTGGTCTGGCCTAAGTATGACACTGAGATCTGCAGACCTTGGGTGTTACGAGGGGTGAAAGAAGCCTTCACACACATGTGTACACACAGCACCCACACCATGAGTACACCTCTTTAAATCGTGGGCATGCAAGCTAATGCTTAGAAGCAGATTAGAGATTGCTTCTGGATGGAACAGAGCTGTTTACTGACGAGTGAAAGTTCCATATATGTTCATTGTTGACTTGGGTGATTGCTCCATGAGCTTCATCATGCCAAGCATGTCATTGTGTGCATACTTAATCCTGTAACTCATGATATGTTAATTATATTAATAAAGCTGCTTTGGAACTGAAGTGTTGGCTCAGCAGTTAAGGTCACTTTGCTCTTGCAGAGGACTGGAACTTAGGTCCTAGCACCCACGTGACAATTCAAAACCACCAATAACTCCAGTGCCAGAGAATCGCACACCTTCATATGACCTCTAGGGGGCACCAGCAGTCATGTGCACAAACTCATACATAGACACAAAAAAATAATGGGCATATGTAATAAAATCTTGGGGAAAAGCTATTTTAAAATTTTTATGTTTATTTATTACTTAAAGGTACATCTCCATCACAGTGCCCTGTTTCCACCCCTCCCATTCCAACACTCCCACCCTCCTCCCCTCTCCCTCCTATCCTACTACTCTGGTGTGGGATGTCCCTACATATCAGTCCCCCGCCCCAGTTCAGCAGTCATATGAGGGCTAAGAGCTTCCTCATGTAATGGGGTCCTACATGGCAACTCCACTAGGGAAAAGTGTCTCATTAACAGGTGACAAAGTCTATGTTCCTGTTCCTTTCAGTCTGTTGATTGTAGGATAGTTATCCTGTACTATATGACTACAATACAATTATAAGTGAATAGATGCCATATGCAGCTTTCAGAGTCTGGGTTAGCTCACTCAAGATGAGCTGGAAAAAAACTATTTTTTAAAAAAGATATTCTTCTGGGGATGAGAAAAGAATTATGATTAAGAGTCTGAAGTAAAAGATTTACTTTATGAAGACATTAAAACACATCTCTTTACCTCTTTATAAACCTTTCTGTAATTATAGATGCATAAAATTACAAATAAACTACTATTTGGACATGTGATTTTTGTTGTTGTTATTGCTAACAATAAACTTTTGGACTTGATACACCATCTAAAAAAGAAAAGTGGAGGTGAAATGGGTCAGGAGGTCATGGCATGCTAGTTCAAAATCTAATTTTCATATTTTAGCTCGTGTAAACATCTTTCCTCCTGAGCAAATGAGAGGCCCTGTGACATTAGCAGGGACACCCACACTACTCACTGGAACTGAATTGTGGAGGCAGAGTTGCAGAGAGGATCAGCAGTGAGTGAGGGCAGCCTGGGTCAGACAGGAGAAGTGGCCTGAAATCACAGCGTGTACCTTGTAAATATTTCCTTGTCATAAAACAGGGTGAAAATTGGCTAAATCCCTCATAAAGCTGCTTTCCAGGGACATCTACAGGGACAGTCTGCCCTGCTTTGTCATTGTAAGACTGTCCTTAAGGCTCCTACCCTCATTTGTCCTAATGCATTGAAAATACTTTTATAAATAGATTTTTATCCAATGTTACGTAAGTCACTTTAGAAACCTTTCTTTTAATTTTATGGCCTCAGATGTCAATAAAATCAGGACCCTTAGCATACTTAATTCTCAGTTTTATGTAATCGACCTTCCCTCATCACTGAGGGCTTTAGGTCTGTTGTACCATTTACCATACTTAGTGACATCATCTCCTCAGGTCACTGACGTTCTCCAAGCTCTGCAGAACTTTTCTTTGTCCTTAACTTCAAGTCTTCCCTGATGGCAACTTCTGGTGATTGCAGCCTTATTTGTGCATATATTCACATTGCATGTGTATCTCCGGTTATGTGATCTTTCCCTCTTCCTCTTGGTGGTATTGGTTTTGGTGGTATTGGTAGTGGTGGTGGTGGTGCTGGAATGGTGGTGTATTGGTGTTGGTGGTCATGGTGATGTTGGAGGTTTTGGTGGTGGCAGTGGTGTTATTGTGTGTGTGCGCGCGCGTGCGTGCACGCTTTCTCTGATCCCTTTAAGTTAAACGAAAGACTGTGCCATGCAGTTCATTGGTTTTTTGTTAGCAACTCAACAAAGATGTTTAGTAGGGGGAAGTAAGAGGGTGGATTAAAATAAGAACATTGCTTCGTATAATCATTTGAAGAGTCTTTTTTTCTATTGAGGAGGTGGTTTTGTAGCTGTTTTTCATTTTAAGGGTCTATATGTTCTCTTGGAGCAATGATTCCTCCTTCTCTATCTTACAAGTCATCTCCTGTCTCCCACCACTTCCTGCACTGCCCATACACACCAACATCCTGTCAGGAAGGGAGTTGTAGTGTTCCCGTGGGACAGCCTGATGGTGTGTGGTACTTTTGTTGTGGAAATGATGAGGCCAGGCTATTTCACGTCAGAGGTTGGGAGGAACAAAAGTGGTCAGGGAGGGATGCATGCATTTCTTCATTACCTAGAAGAACACCTGTGTCCACTTTAAATGCTGTTGAGTGGCACTGAGGAGTCCTGCCAGGCACATGCTTGTTACCATCCATAGGGCTAAAAAACTCCATCATTTCTACAATGATCTTATGGCTCTAAGTGTTCCTTGTGCACTGGAGGATGTGCCAGAGAGTGGTACTGCCGTGGCCGTTTAGTTCTTACCTTAGTATCTCCGACTGTAACAGCACCCCAGTACCCCAGTAACTCAGATGCACTAGGCCACACTGGGAGAGGAGACACACTTTAAATGGGAAGTATAATAAAGCAAGAGCAACCTTTACTATATTTTATTAAGAATAAATTGCATCTTGTACATTTGATTTCCTCTAGAATTATACAACGGCATAACTCTTGGCAGAAATTCCTTCTCAATCTATTGATATCAGTCAAAAGTAATGACCTTAACTACACTGGAGCTTAAGTTGTTAGCCATTTTCCAGGCACAGAGAGGGCAAGTAGAAGATCCCAGATTCTTCCCCCCTGGACACCATCTGGGCTCATTACTATTAAAAGGGGCTGTGTCAAGGGGTTTGCTATGGATGGGAATGTCCTTCCAAAGTGGAAACTAAGCAATAGACAAATACAACATAATACCAGTAAGTCTGTATTGTCTTACATTCTAAAGTATTAATCTTTGTGATAACTTATCTTCTCATCTATTTTAAAAGGATCCTTGCATCTCTCCCTCACTTACTTGGGTATTTTGAATGTTTCCTAAAGGGGAAGTGATTTCATTTCTGCTTTAACCAAGCAGTTATGAAATCATATATTTAATTATACCTTTCAGTCACATTGAAATTCAGTGTTGTTGTCCAGCCTGGAAACCCTGTGGCCAAGCCTGCATGATTTACACCGCTGGCCTTCAACTTCTAAAAATTACTCATTTCAGGTATCATTAAGGGATTGGCCTGGTTAACTGTGTTTGCTTTAGTGGTCCTCTGATTTTAGATATCAGAGGGACTGTGATTCTGGGAGCTCGTGAGGATAAGGATAGTCATAATCCTATGACGATTCAGGTTTTCCTCTGTCCCCTTACCCCTTCTCTCTGTGTGTGCAGGTTCATATGTGTGTGTGTATGCACGTGTGTGTGTGTGTGTGTGTGTGTGTGTGTGTGTGTGTGTGTGTGTG
>CAJQZJ010031879.1:370942-391374 GCA_907164525.1 Lophiomys imhausi
GTGTGTGTGTGTGTGTGTGTGTGTGTGTGTGTGTGTGTGTGTGTGTGTGCGCGCGCGCGCGCATGCGCACAGGGGCCAGAGGTCAAATTTGACTCTCATTCACAATGCTGTCCACCTTGTTTTTGAGACAGGGTCTCTCACTGGCCAGGAACTCACCAAGTAGACTACGCTGACTGGCCAGTGAGCACTAGGATTACAAGTGTGACTTATTCTGACTCTTCTTCAACCTGAGTTCCAGGAGATTAAAGCTCAGGTCCTCATGACAGTCAGCCAAGAACTTTACTGATCGAGCCATCACTCCAGCTCTTGTTTTCCTCCTTTTAGAAGTGAGGGTGAGATGAATTTGTGGACAATTGACAGGGATAAGCAGGGCTGTGTATGTCAAGCAATGGGATGCCATCTGTTTCCTGGCTTTTAACTTTGAATCTTTTTTTAAAAATTATTTTTTATATTGATTTATTACTTCAAGTTACATCTCCATCACATTCCTCTCCCTCCACCCTTCCTGATCCCACCCTCCCACCATCTCCCCCTTCTCCCACCTATCCAACTCCTCCAGTGTGGGGTGTCCCTACATATCAGTCCCCTTCAGTTCAGCAGTCATATGACGGCTAAGAGCTTCCTCTTGAACTGGGGGCCTACATGGCAGCTCTACTAGGGCAAAGTGTCCCATTAAGATGTAAAAAAGTCTATGTTGCTGTTCCATTTGGTCTGTTGATTGTAGGATAGTTATCCTGTACTAAGTGGCTAAAATCCAGTTACAAGTGAATACTTGCCATGTGCATCTTTCTGGGTCTGGTGTAGCTCAATCAGGATGAGCTTCTCTACATCCATCCATTTGGCAGTAAATTGCATGATTTCCTTGTTTCTGATGGCTGACTACTATTTCATTGTGTAAATGTACCACAGTTTTTCTTTTTTAATCCATTTGTTAGTTGAGGGATATCTGGTTGTTTCCAGTTTCTAAGTCTTACAAAGAAAGGTGCTATGAACATAATTGAGGAGATGTCCTTGTGGGTTGGTGAGGAGTCATTTGGATGTATACCCAGAAGTGGTGTGGCTGGGTCTTGAGGTAGAGGTATTTCAAGTTTTCTAAGATATTTCCAGACTGATTTCCATAGTGGTTGTACAAGTTTGTACCCCTACCAGCAATGGAGGAGTGTTCCCCTTTCTCCACAGCCTCAACAGCATTTGCTGTCATTTGAGTTTTTGATCTTAGCCATTCTGACAGGTGTGAGATGGAATCTCAGAGTCATCTTGAGTTGCATTTCTTTGATTATTAAGGATGCTGAGCATTTCTTCAAGTGTCTCTCAGCCATTAGAGATTCCTCTTTTGTGAAAGACCTTAACATAGTACTAAATCTAATAGAAGAGAAACTGTGGAAAAGCCTCGAACTCATTGGCACAGGTGACAACTTCCTGAACAGAACACCAATAGCTCAGGCTCTAAGACCAACAATCAATAAATGGGAGGGACCTCATGAAACTGAAAAGCTTCTGTAAGGCAAAGGACACTGTCATTCGAACAAAACGGCAACCTACAGATTGGGAAAAGATCTTCCCCTACCGCACATCCCACAGAGGCCTAATATCCAAAATTTATAAAGAACTCAAGAAATTAAACTCCAGAAGCTGAACTTCCAGGCTTTACTGAGGTTCTGGCTGGGGCATTGTGTTGAGCTGAACAGTCTTAGCGATATTGTGTTGTTGTGGTTGTAGGCTTTTGATGGAGACAGCTATTGAGGGAGTCTGTCAGGCTGAATCATCTGGGTCACACTTCTTCTTTTGGTGTCTGATTCTGATTTCTGCTGAGGTTTCCGTTGTCCAGTTGTCCCTGGGTTCCTTGAATGGATGCTTTGATTCTCCTAGAAAGATAAGAACAGAGCCCTGCCCTAATCCTCACTCAGGGACAATCGCCCTCTTTTTTTTTTGGGGGGGGAGGGTAGGTAATATTTCTCCTGAAGCAAATTTTGTTTTTTGACAGTATATAAAGTGTTATCTTTCAATCTGTTTTAAAGAAGAAATTATTTTATTATTTTGGAGCTAAACCAGCTTTAGTGTATATATTTTGAGATCTCAAAGGACAATTTGTTTGTATTGAGTGGGCCTTTTGTAAGTAGCTTTTAAACTTAGGTCCTTCCTGATAGCAGGGAAGTCGACAGCCTAGCTCTGCCAAGACAGGGTAGGTTAGTCCTTCATAATCCCTGCTCTACAATAAATGTCTGTCAGAGAAACAGGACCAAAAGGCTGAAGACTGATGCTGGAATGTATGGAGAGAAAATGGGAACTGTCCAGGTAGTCACTGGTTTGTCATTTCTTAGTATTGGAAGCTGCAGGCCCTGCACTTCCTATATAATCAGATATATTTATCCTTCTCAGCTCTCTGAGGTGGTTGAAGAATAGACAGCTTGAGTCTCATAGCTAAATTTTGAGTTGTTTAGGAATCAAGAGGGCGTTCTAGATCTAAGAAGATGGTTATAATAGTGATGCAAGTTAGTATGAAAGCTAAGTCAGTTATAGAACTTTAAACTCATGGAGATGGTTAGAAGGTAGAAGGTTAAAGTCAGGGGCCAAATATGTATGAACTGGACATTGGGAAGGTATACTGGGCCATTTAACTCCATAAATGTGGCATAGTTAATTCTGCTGTTTTGTATAGAATTTACTGTTATAAGAGAAAGAACCATTTGTTGGATTGAAAAGGGAAGCTGTTGGGGGGGAAGAGGGTGGAAGGGTGGGACAGGAAGGTGGAATAGGGAAGGGTTTGTGACTGAGATGTAACTTGAAGAAAAAAAATAAAGTACTTATAAAAAAATAAAAAAAGAAATTAAACTCCAAGAAACCAAATAAAATCCAACAAAAAAAAAAAATGGGGAACAGAGCTAAACCGAGAATTCACAAAAGAGGAATCTCCAACTTTGATTCTCATTTGCCAGGTACTTTATAGAATTTCCTTAAATTCTGACTGATCCACGTCTGTGCACTTTGTGAGTCAGTGAAAGATTATTTGCCCTAGGAAAATGCATTCACAGCATTCTGGATAAAGTGTCGCAGAAAATGAAGACAAGGCATTTCTTTTTGCTTAAGTTGTGTTCCAATTGGTGTAAGGCGGAGAGATGAATGCTGTGGTAATATATGCCATCAAGGTTAAATGGTCACGGATGTCCCTTGCCTTTCATTTGACCTTTGTCTCTACTGTATCTGATCCAGCTAGTTTGTTTAGACTTTTCAATGTCACCAGCTGCTTCATTTCATTTCCTCTATCAACAAATAACACAGCTTCAATAAAATGCAAATGCAGATTGATTTAGCATTAGTGAGGAAGAGTTCCAAAGGACTCAAGAGGAAGGGCAGCCTTGGAAACTTGGGTGTCTGGGATACTGGTAGCTTCGTGAGTCTCTGTTGGGTACACCTCAGATTACTGTTGAGATCGGTGATTCTCAGGCTTCCTAATGCTACGATCTTTTAATACAGTTCCCATGTTACAGTGACCCCCAACCATAAAATTATTTCATTGCTACTTCATAACTGTAATTTTGCTACTGTTATGAATCAAACTGTAAATATTTGATATGTGGGATATCTGACATGTGACCCCCAAAGAGGTTGTGATCTACAGGTTGAGAATCATGGATCTAGAGTTGGGCAAGTTGGCTCAGCAGTTAGCATGATTTGCTGTACTCTCAGAGTACTGGAGTTTGGGTGTCGTTATCCACACTAGGCAGCTCACAAAAATCTATGACTCTAGTTCCAGTGGATCAGACTTTCTCTTCTGGCCTCTGAAGATATTTGCATGTATGGGTATGTATGTGTACCCTCCATAAACACACTTAAATAAAGATAAATCTTTCTTTTCTTTCTTTTTTTTTTTTTGAGACAGGGTTTCTATGTGTAGCCCTGGCTGTCCTGGGACTCTCTTTGTAGACAAGGCTGGCCTTGAACTCAAAGAGATCCACCTGCCTCTGCCTCCCGAGTGCTGGGATTAAAGGCATGCACCACCATGCCCGGCTAGATAAATCTTAAAAGATAATTGTGTAGTATATTGAACAGTAAGTTCTGTGTTGGGTTAAAAGACTTTTTTTTTTTTGAAAACTATCATAGGCATTGTTTAGCTATTTCATCTATGAGAAAATACTTTCTTGATTACCAATTTATTATCTAATAATGATTTGAACTGTAGTTTGAAATATGTGAATATTTTAACATATTCCAAAAATATGTTTGTAAGATCAACAAGGAGAAAGTTTCTGCTTTGCATTGTCGTGGTTGCTGACCACACCTATATTTTACATAAGCATCTGTCTTAGCTGCAATAATGAATGGTCCTATGGTTTGTTTACATTCTAGGACTGCGATGACTAGGTAATAAGGGTCAGGCACCATCCTGATCCCAGCTCATGGAAGCCTAGAGAGGGAGGAGAAACAACTTTTTCTTCCTGGAAATCACATGAGGTTGTACTGCTTATGTGGCGTGGCCTTACATGCCCCACCTAACTGCAAGGAGAAATTGAAAATGGCTTTTCTTTTCAGTGGTGGAATACAGGGCTAAAAGGATACTTTTCCATTTTTCTATAGAAGAAAGAGGAAAAGAAGACAATTGAAAATGCACTGGCCTGACACTTCTTCATGAAGGTTTGAGGTAAATGTCATTCGCATCTCAAATCTTCCAGGGGTCTCCTAACCTCTCAAATTGCTCTCTTGACCTACCCCCAATCTAGTTTAGTCAAAGAATAAAAGACGAGCCTTGCCAAATTAAGCTTAATGTAGCTGAGTGTCACTAGATTTGGACTTGAGTGTCTGACAAAAGGAAAAAAAATCAAATGAAAATGTACAGTTTCTGGGATGAAAGTTTATGAGCGTTATTGAACCTGGTGAGGTTAAAATTATAAAGAAATACATTTGTTTTTCTTTGCAAATTTTTACTTGTGTGTGTGTGTGTGTGTGTGTGTGTGTGTGTGTGTGTGTGTGTGTGTGATTGTGAATACATGCACTTGAAGCCAGAAGAGGCTATCAGACCTCCTGGAACTGGAGTAACAGGAGTTACAGGGATGATGGGAGCTGAACTTGTATCTTTTTTTTTTTTTTTTTTTGGTTTTTCGAGACAGGGTTTCTCTGTGTAACTGCCCTGGCTGTCCTAGACTCACTTTGTAGACCAGGCTGGCCTTGAACTCACAGAGATCCGCCTGCCTCTGCCTCCCCAGTGCTGGGATTAAAGGCGTGCGCCACCTCGCCCGGCTGAACTTGTATCTTCTATGTGAGCAGTATATACTCTGAACTGCTGAGCCCTTTCTTCATCCTTGAAAGCACTGCATTTTAGCACAATTTTTATCAAGAAATATGTGGTAGATACAAACTTGAAACCAGGCTTAGCTTATTAGTCATTTATTTTTTCCTTTGGAGAAACAGAATTTGAACTAAATTAATGTAAATAATTTTCCCCCCAATGGTGATGGCTCTTTCAATAGTGATGACACTTTTGCCAGAAAAAACCTCAAATGAAATAGAGAGTAATTAATCTGAAGTGATATTAATGAGGATGGGGAATCCTTACGTATGTTCTAAAAAGCCACCTAAGTAAGTAAGAAAAGTATTAACGTAATGCATATTGAAAATGTGCTTTGTAGGAGATTTAAGACATTATAGACTGTCACCTTAGGGAAGTGGGCAATAGGATTTTAAAGGCAAGAAAATAAGTTGTCGGTTTTGTAATTTTCTGAGAATTCTACTTAAGCAGCAGCAGTCATTTTAGAAGATGATTATGAACTGTGTGAACCCCGAGGGCATTCAGTGATGTGGCTGTCTGTGTATAAATGGGCTGCTCATTACATGTGAGGCTGCTCAGCCATTCGCAGCAGCCAGCAGCTGTGGCCACTTCCCCTTCTTTTCTGGCTGGCACAGCTTCTGAATTGGAGAAGATGTGGGGAGGGGGGATTGGATAGAATAATCTGCTGAGACTTTAGAGTCTTTAAAAGTTAGAGAGAAGAGCCCCCAAACCTGGTCTAGCAATACCCCATCTCTCATACTGGCCAACTTTAGATGGATCAACCAAATGCATAGAAGTTACACAGATTTAATACACTAAAAAAAAGTAAAACAGACATTCTAGTTTAACTGGATCTGAGGACATATCATAATGATGAGATATTTTCATGCCCCACTTGCAGCCTAACTTTCATGCTCAGTTTATATTTCTTGTTCAATGAGTAAATTGCACCTCATGTTTGGCCTATAACCTTGGCTGTGAATTTCAGCTCAAAGCAATGGTGCTTGTTCTTTTGACTTGGTAGAATGTTAGAATTGTCATTTGTAGACATATGATGGGAACACAAAACTATATTGAAAACTAGTAACTTTTATGATGGCTTTAGGATGTAAAGTCAAGGTACATCAAAATCTAGTAACTTTTCCATAGTGAATAACAAGAGAACTCACTTTCGAAGAAGGTTTATCTGGCAATTTTGGCCTCGGGGGCTGTTTTAACTGAGAGCTTTAAATTTAAACGACCCTGTAGATGATGCCATGGCCCTGAAAATGTTGAGACTTGGTTATATAATTCAAGTGCTTATGTAACAGCTTATCTCCTGAGGGCATAAAATTTTATGTCTTGTTTTCCAAAATTAATATGTTTATAATTATAATTTATGCTCAAGAAACTAAGCAAGGTCTTGTGATTTAATAGGTTGTTGCATTGTCAATAGAGATGTTGGGGGAAAATGTCCCCTCTGTTAGTTTGTTGAGGGTTTTTGTTGTAAGTGGGATTGGATTGTGTGAAATGCTATTGTGCTATCCCCTTAGTTTTGATAACTAAAGTTTTAATTTTAAGTTATCTAAAATATTTTTAGATTGCCCTTGAGATTTTTTTCTTGAGCCTGAGGTGTTAAAAAATGTGTAGCTTAATCATCATGTATTTCTGGATTTTTTAAATGTTTATTTATTACTTCAGGTTACATCTCTACACAGTACCCTCTTTCAACCCCTCCCAGTCCTGCCCTCCAACCCTCTACTCCCATCCCTTCCATCCCACTCCTCCTGAGTGGAGTATCCCTACATATCAGTCCCCCACCCTAGTTCAGCAGTCATATGAGGGCCAAGAGCCTTCTCATACACTGGGGCCTACAAGGCAGTACCACTAGGGCAAAGTGTCTCATTGATAGGAAACAAAGTCTATGTTCCTGTTCCCTTTGGTGCATTGGCTGTAGTATAGTTATCCTGTACTATATGGCTAAAATCCAATTATAAGTGAATAAATGCCATGTGCATCTATCTATTCTGAGTCTGGGTTAGCTCACTCAGGATGAGCTTCTCTAGTTCCATCCATTTGGCTGGAAATTGTAAAATTTCATTGTTTCTGATGGCTGAGTAGTATTCCATTGTGTAGATGTACCAGTTTTTTTTAATGAATTCCTCTGTTGAGGGACATCTGGGTTGTTTCCAGTTTCTAGCTATTATAAATAAGGCTGCTATGAACATAGATGAGGAAACGTTCTTGTGGTTTGGTGAGGAATCATTTCGATGTATTCCTAGAAGTGGTATGGCTGGGTCTTGAGGTAGAGCTATTCCAAGTTTTCTAAGATATCACCAGACTGATTTCCATAGTAGTTGTACAAGTTTGCACTCCCACCAGCAATGGAAGAGTGTTCCCCTTTCTCCACAACCTTGCCAGCATGTGCTGCCATTTGCGTTTTTGATCTTAGCCATTCTGACAGATGTGAGATGGAATCTTAGATTCTTCTTGTGTTGCATTTCTCTGATGATTAAGGATGCTGAGCACTTCTTCAAGTGTCTCTCAGCCATTAGGGATTCCTCTTTTGTGAATTCTCTGTTTAGCTCTGTTTCCCATTTTTTGATTGGATTATTTAGTTTCTTCAGATTTAATTTCTTGAGTTTTTTTGTAAATTTTTGATATTAGGCCTCTGTCAGATGTGGGGTTGGTGAAGATTTTTTCCCAATCTGTAGGCTCCTGTTTTGTTCGAATGACAGTATCTTTACCCTTACAGAAGCTTTTCAATTTCATGAGGTCCCATTTATTGACTGTTGGTCTTAGATCCTGAGCTATTGGTGTTCTGTTCGGGAAGTTGTCACCTGTGCTGATGAGTTCTAGGGTTTTACCCACTTTATCTTCTAATAGATTTAGTGTGTCCGGCCTTATGTTAAGGTCTTTGATCTACTTGGCCTTCAGTTTTGTGCAAGGTGATAAGTATGGGTCTAATTTCATTCTTTTACATGTCGATATTCAGTTAGACCAGCACCATTTGTTGAAGATGCTGTCCTTTTTCCATTGTATGGTTTTGGCTTCTTTGTCAAAAATTAAGAGACCATAGGTATATGTGGGTTCATTTCTGGGTCTTCAATTTGATTCCATTGATCCACTGGTCTGTTTCTATACTAGTACCATGCTGTCTTAATTACTATTGCTCTGTAGTACAGTTTGAAATCTAGGACGGTGATGCCTCTAGATTTTTTTTTTTATTGTACAGGATTGATTTAGTTATTCTTGGTTTTTTTGTTATTCCATATGAAGTTGAGAATTGCTTTTTACAGATCTACGAAGGATTGTGATGGTATTTTGATAGGAATTGCATTGACTCTGTATATTGCTTTTGGCAGGATGGCCAAACGTGGAAAGGTCTCCCATGCTCATGGATAGGTACGATCAATATAGTATTTCTGGATTTTTACACTTAACCTTTCTATTGTGTTCTAGATTTTTCTACTATAGTCTGGGAATATTATATGATTTATATATATTTTTAAAAAATTTGTGGAGATGCATTTTCTGGCCTAGAATATAAGCTATTGTGAACATTGTGTTCATAATACTACTATGGAGTATTTACTTTGTATCCTGGTGATTTCAAAACTGGCAAGGAATCCAAGGTGTCCATGGCTTCTAGGTGTTGCTTCACACAGCGCTATTAGAGGCATTTGCTTCTTCTACACACATAGGAATGTGGCTATAGCCTAAAAAAGTTCTACAACTACTGGCTTTCCTTCCTTTTAATATAGTTAAGAAAACTTAAAGGCTGTAGAAGTAGGTACCCAAAACAGAAGTCCCATTCCTATATTAATACTATAGGAAGACTTTTTCATTTTCTTCTAGGGAGGTTAATAGGTTTTTAAATTAATGTGGTAGGGTAGAGTCATGTGATTTACATATATAACCTATATAATTAAATTTTGCAACATGTAGAAATTACTGGATTTCTGTTGCAAGGCTCAATCTGTGTGATTTATGAATACTTGCTATTTGACATACATACTGTTTATATTTGCATACCCCAGGACAATAGAATTATGCTGGGCTATTGGCAACATCAAACATATGTTGTCTGTGGCAATGCGAAATGTATTCTGTCCATATAGATATTTTCTTTTTATCCACTGAGTCATGCCCTATGTAAGTGCTGTAGCTCTAGAAGTAGCCACTAAGCTATCCACTAATAAGGTCAAATTGGAGCCAACATCCAAGTATTGTAGAAACAAAAACAACACGTTTATTTAACAGAAATACCCAGACATCATTTGGGATGTTTCAAAAGATGGTATTAGTAAGGGTATCAGCACCTTGTCTCCCCTTACTGTGTTTTCTTTAAGCAACTAATTTGCTGTAAAATGAGCACAATGCTCAAGGAGTGTCCTGGGTAATGTTCAGCCACAGGGACGCACAACACATGGTCATCTTACAGGGGCTGACACGTAAGGGGACTGCTCTGCCAACAGGCACCTTCATACTACATACAGCCAAACAAGGAATAGCAGAAGGAATTAATTCGTCTTTGGCCTCCATTAGTAGAAAAGCAAACATGCCATTAAGGAGAGAATGATGTGAGGTTTATTAATTATTAAGACAACACGATGATTACAGTCACGTCTGTAGTATTTTAACATTGTTACTGTAGTTTAAAATATTCATGGATCATTACAAGTTAATCCTTTCAACAACCCTGGCAATGCAAGCAATTAATGGTGGCAAGAGGAATGATTGACACTTGATGAACTCACCCTGGATCTCAGACTCTGTGAGTCTGATTGACTTCATAATTATTATATACAACACAGCAAGGCTTTGAGAAACTAGGTCACTTGTCTACTGTTGCTTTTTGGTGAATGGTATTCTTAGGCCTATGCTGAAAACATTACATTGGCTTGTTACCACACATGACTTCCTTTGGATTTTTATGACCACAAGGATGTGAAGAGGAGTGCAAAGTACTGGAGACATACTAGTTTGCCCCTTTGCTGGCAGCTTCCTTTCCGCATCTCAGATACTGTGGTGAATTAGAATAAAATCTTTTGAGAAGTGTCATATTCACCCAACCTTTTAATTAAATATGTTGCTATTAATTACTGCTAGTATCTTACTGTACTTGATTTGTGAATCAGACTCGATCCTCACTGTGTATAGGGGGGAAACCATAGTAGTTTTTGGTGCTGTCAGTAACTTTGGACACCTGTTGTGGAGTTTGAAAATATTCTCCACATCAGGTAGACTCAGAGACCATGGGCGATATTTGTAAATGTGTTTTACCCGGGAAAGAATAATGACATTTAACATATCAAAGCCATCCTGTGTCATGCCTTCAGTCTCATCAAAGCCTATGTGGTCAGGAAAACTCATGGTGACAGATATGCTATATGATTTCAAGTAGGGGTTGCTACTTCAGAAAGAGGTGTTGGGCATGTCAAGAGCCTCCTAACCACCAGTGGGAGTGATCTGGGTGGTGGTAGTACATAACCTGTATTGTTTTCTTTCCCCCTTTTTATTGTGAAACCAAGCTGTGAGCCATCCATTCAGTTTGGACTGTGACACTCTTCCATTCTTTGCCATACTGAGGCATGTTCCCACCTACTCTGTTCAGAGTGGCTATGGTACTCTACCAACTTGATCACACCCAGGCAGATTGGTACTTGCTTTTATTTTCCCTGGGAAGCGTAATTCCTTACAGAGTCTAGTCATCTGCCCCATGGATGGTGCTGAAGCATCTGATCATAGCCCAAGGACCCTCTATCAGTGTATGTTGCTGTTTCTCTGTCTCTGTTCTTATTTCCTCCTTGCCTCAAAAACATCAGCTGATAATGCTCAAGTGCTTCTTTTCACATAAAGAGGAAAAGCTACTTTGAGTTCAGGTGCAGCACTGGGACACTATGCTCATTTGTGTCTTCCCAGGAGCCATCACATACTCCCAGACATACTATAATGGAGAATGGGGTGCTGTTAGTTGGTGCGGTTTTATAAATTGTGCTCATTTAAGTGATTATTTTAAAAACCAACTCCTGTATCTCTTCCTTTCTCCTCTGTAAGAGCTTTTGGCTTAAGTCCTCAGTGACTCTCTAAGACTCCATTCAACATGAGATTGAAATGTCACAAAAAGTACAGATTATTTGTGTTAAGAAATGCCTTTAAAATCTATCCAATTTTAACCTTATGTTCCTCCTTTCCCATTTTCTCTTGCCAAATGTGCTGTTAGTGTCTGTTTGTGTATCAGGATGACCCTCCATCTCTGTATTCTTTTCACATAAACTGGTAACGGTATTCTCTTCATATGCTGTCAGTCCCTAGGCAGTGGCAATTTTTTTTTTTAGAAGAACACTTAACATGGTCAACTTCATGAACATTATTCCTCCTTTCAAGTGTGGGGTTTGTTTTTTTCTTTTACCCCTGATTCTCTGGGCTCTGTCTTGAGAGTATACGTGACCCACTTTTGTTCCAGTGTACGTGAGTGCTTCTTTTTTCAGCCTCCTGGCCTGGAAAGCCCAGGGTGTGTCACAGGCCAGCACTGTAAGCACTAATTATTGACAGCGTTTGCCTCTGTACTTGTATGAAGGATCTCTAGTTTCCTCCTAGCCACCCCTTCCTCTTGCCATCATTCATTCATTTCCTTTTCTTATGAGACATAATAAACCCTTCCAAAGTTAAACCTATGACACTTCAACTCTAAATAAACATATGTCCTCATGGAGCTTATGTTTCAGTGGATCCGTGTCACTGATAACAATGATGTAATATGGTAAAAGTCTATAGATTCACACGAATACTTCTGAAATTAAAGGAAGAGCCATGTTTTCTTCTGCGTCATTGTCTGGCAAAGGCTGACCTGAACTTGTGAAAGAAATTTATAGTGTTCATTCATCAGATTTTGAGACTTTTCTTCCTTGAAATTTAATGTTTTTGAATTATTATCCCACCCACTCTGGTATCTTTAAAATAGAATTTGGGTGTATGTATCCATGTTTATGAGGGAATCCTTAGCTTGCTATTTTTCACTACATCTTAGGTGTACAATGCTGGTTCCTTCAAAATAAGCTTCAAAGATGTAGAAACCTACAAATCCTTAAATTAGACCACTTGACTCTAATAATTGGGAAGATAGATAAGTATTTATAGTAGGGGGGGCTAACTCAAAATACTGATTTTACTTTTCTTATTTACAACCACTATCACTAACCCTAATGACAGAGTGAAGGAGCAATGAACTGTGAGAACTGAGATATGATCTCATAGTCCATCAGCAGGGATGAGAAAGCTTGTTATAGACTGTCTGGGTGTAGAGTTGGTCCATATTTTTTCTGTCTGTCTTGAGAGGAGCATTTCAGTCTTAGCATTTGTAAGTAGAATTGAAATTTATTCTGTAAATGGTTTTTCTCTGCAGCAAAACTCTCCATTAACACTGAAGTCAGAATATACCAATTATACAGAGAGTGAGGTGTTGGGATCAAGGTGTCATTCTCTAGTATCTATCATTTGAACTGAGTGCTGGGCTCATGTCATGAAAAAGATGTGGGCATTTGTGGCTAGAACTATTTTTTTGTTCTATGGAAAATGTTCCTCGGTTTTTTAACATTGAGTTGTATATTCATTTGTGTAATTTTGCAATAGGGAAATACTTTTCAGAATCAATCACCATAATTTAAATAATCTCCTCTGCCCAATAAATCAGAAACAATGAGGTGTACTTTTAGACTTTGAAGTTTGAAAATCACAGGAGAATCCCTTATGGTGAACTGTGACCTGTCTGGAGGACAATGGCCTCTGCAGTGCCCATCAATAGTTTTTACTCAGGCTTCTTCACTGCATCAGGAGATCATTTAGGCAGATGTGTGTGAGATCCACAACTTTGTTTTTCTAAAAAAAAAAAAAAAAAAATCTAGGAGGGTGGCTACTGGAACTTTTTTCCCCTTTCAAATATCCATATTAGATAAGAGAAGTTCTGATTCTGAAAATGCAGACAAGTAATATAGCTGAGTTTTAATAGTGAAACCATTGATCTGTCTGAAAATTTAAGCTGGCATGAAAATGTTATATGAATGAAATAAAGTACGTGGACCAATGTCAGATAAGTTGATGGGGAAGATCATCGACAGAATGACAGAAACAAGCAGAGAACACACAAGGCTACACTGGCCTTTACTTAAAATTTCCGAGAGGTTGGAGAACCCTTATAAATGAATGTGAGGCCGGAGGCATGGCTCAGTTGTTAAGAGCACTTGTTGCTGTTATAGAGGACCCGGGCTCTATTCCCAGCACCCGAATGGCAGCTCCCAGCTATCTGTAACTCCAGTCCCAGGGGTTCTGACACACTCTTCTGGCCTCCAAGGATACTGAACACATGTGGTGAATATGCATGCTGGCACACAAACATATGATTGCACACACACACACACACACACACACACACAAATACAAATAAATAAAAATTAAGGTCGTTACAGAAATGAATATGATTGTTGCAACAGTGTTCAGGGCTTTGTCTTGTTACCTGCTATTCTTTGATACTTGGTTTCAGGCTGGGCCAGTCACCTGAATGGTAGTGAATATCTAAGTGCAGTCTCTTTACATAATGTAATGACATATTCAGTGAAATGCTTAGAGAAACAGACTTTGCAAAATCTGTCCCTGGAGCCCAAGAACCACATATTTCTTCCTTTGCCTAACCTGCTATACTGGCCTCAAATGGAAGATATGGCTACCATGAGCATACCACGGTGGGAGTGCAAAGTCTGTAAGCACTGCCTTCTAAACAGCTGCCTGGGAAGAGAAAGGTGCTTTAGTAAGACGGCCTAGGTTGAACTCCTGTGTTTCAGTTCCTCTGTGCTTATATTTTTACCCTGAGACTGTTTTGTTTGTTTTCTTTTTTTTTTTCAACTGAACAATAGGGAAGAATAGTAATGTGGCCATTTTGGAAATTTCAAAATACCGATAGTATCCTGAACACAGCACTAATTGCAATAATGACTACTGGACACTACACAATTCAGTGGCTACAAACAACCATGTACCCCCATATCATGAAGGACAGCCCAGCTGACCATGACTGGGCTTATTTTTTGTACCTATGCATTGATGACATCAGCAGATCCTGATCTTGGCTGGGGTCACTTGCTTATGTTCCACTTCCCTCAGGACATATGCTGTCCTGTAGTAACAGTAATGCAAATACAATTGACACCCCCAAAGCCTCTTGACAGATCAGCTCAACTATGGTAACTGCCATCTTCCCCACATTGTTACAAAGGTACACGGAAACCAAGATACCCAAGTTGAGAAAGTAGCCACTTCCTTATGGAGAGGAAATTAAAAAGTCGAGTGAAAGAGTATGGAGGATTTAGAGGAAGGAAAGGGAAGGGAGAAGTGATGTAATTATATTATAATCTCAAAAATAAAGTCATAAAAGATATGGGAATTGGGTAACAGAAATGAATACGGAGGGATAGTGAGGGATTGGATCCAGCGGTGCAGTTGAATGGGAGACTAACATCGAGTGTTGTATATACAGCTCAGCGGGGTGACTACCATTGGCAACAATTAACTAAGCATTTCAAAATCATCAAGCGAGAAGATTTTTGAGTGTTCCTAATACAAAGAAGTGACAAACATCTGACATGGTAATTAGGCTATTTTCTGGATCCAGCAGTTAAGTGCTCTGTAGGTGCATCGAGATACTGCACTGCTCCCTGTGCTTCCAACAATGACTCTGTTTCAATTAAAGTTAAACTACAAAGGAGACAGAAGCATGGCCATGATGTATTCAGTCTGCCTGAGCTAAGGAGTTAGTGCTCAAGAACTTCTAACTACTGTTTCTGTAGAGTGTAGGTGTTCGATAGATCCAATGGTGAAAGTTTGTCAATTGGTTCGATTATTTTTTTATGAAAAATTGCTTTCTTGTGCTTCACTGTGTAACTTGTACATATTTTTATTTTCTTTGAAAAATACCTGTTTTTGTTTTTGGTATAAAAGAAAAGGGAACATTGCTGGGTTTGTCCTCTTCTTCCTCAGTCTTGAGTCTTGTTAGAAAAAAAGATAACAAGTTCAAGAGATGAATGAAGCTGAAGTAGTTTTTAATATGCATTTCTTCAGGGAAACACAGCATAGAGAAGGTAGAAAGGGCTGGCATACTGATTAGATATAAGATAGTGGTTTTTTTTTAAAGTCCCTTAATCTAGAAAAAAAAAATTCTGTCCTCTTCTTCCATAGGCCAGGCCTTGCCCCCTTCCTATTTCTCCATCCTTTTGGTTTAGGATGCAAAACCTTAACTATTGAATACTTTTTTGATTCAAACTGTCCCCTTTTTTTCTGATCTCAGAGTTCTGAGATAGGCAGGACCCAGCCACCAGCTAGGGGACAAAAGGGTCCAGTGCTTCCTACTTACCTGTAACTCTGATGAATCCTAAGCATATCTCATACTAAAAATGGACCATGATTTATTTCTCATAGTCCTTTCTAGGAATTGGAACTAGGACTCCATCATTCAGGATCTTTGAGACTCCATCATTCAAGATCTTTGAGCAAGGTAAGTAGAAAATGGTTACTTAAAGAAAGATCAGTGTGCTGGGACAAAGAAGGTAAGGAGAAAAAAGATACATTGTGAGCCTGGTGAAGTCAAAGGGGACCAAGTCATCTCTGATTTTATAAACCAAGGTCAAAGTGTTGTAGTCTGTTAGAATGAGAAGCTATTTGTCAGCAGAGGGAATGAGGAGATATGAGTTCTAAAGGTTTTCTGGCTACTTTGGAAGGAATTATGTGAAAGGAGAGGAAAACCCATTGTGTCATTGCTGTCTGTGTTTAGAGGGTGCTCTCCGTTGGGTAGACAGGGTCAGTGTAAATTCTTACAGTGGCAAGGGAAAAACACGTTGTTTTTTCCAAAGCATCCGAAAAAGTTGTGTCCATGGGGTTTGCACACACTCAAAGGTTTTTGTACAAAAAAGAAAACAGAAGGAAGGCTTGAAATGTTTTTAGCTGGAGCCATGAGAGGTGAAAGGACCCACGACCCAAGAGGCAGGAGCATTTAGGGGACATTTCTTTCAGGCAGGCACTGTAGAGAGCACTGGTGGACAGGGTTCCTCATGAATCTTTGCATCTGACCTGTGCACGTGTAAGAAAAGTAGTATGCAGAACCAGCTCTGTAGCCTGTACAGCGGAGAATTATATATTTCTTCCATCCAGAGGGAAAGATGGTTTTTTGTTTTCTTAGTATGCTTGACATTCAGAGTCTTCAAAAAAGCAGGTTAGCAGTTTATCAAAGCTTAAACATACACTTGTCATACAGGACCAGGTATTGTTTGCTGTTGCTGAAGATTACTTGTGCCCTAGTGGCCTTGTTTTGGTATATTATTGAACTGTTCTACATGTGGAAGGTGTGTCAGGAGTCTGCAGTTTCTCCTTCCTTGACCTTCCCAACTTCAAAAGGTCCAGCTGGCCCCATCTTCTAAGGCAGAGTATGCTTTTCTCACCTTGAACATCTTGATCTCTTATATTCCTTCTACTTTTATAGACCTGTGTGAATTTATTGAGTCTGCAAAGATGCCCTTGGATCATCTCTGGATTTTTAAAGGCTTGATAAACAGCCTTTACTTTATCTGTAACTTTAACTTTCTCTATTTGTTCTAGCATATTTATTTATGGGGCAGAAATTAGGAGTTGGAGGTCACTGTCAGACCTTTGTTTTGTCACTTCTACTGCTAGGCATATACTCAGGACCATGAATGCACATGTCTGCATAAGAACATTTAGACCAATGTTCACAGCGCTCTGATTTAAATTATCCAGAGAGTGGGAACAGGGCTTGATATGCATGCAGCAATGATTGGAACAGTGTGGAAACGGGACATTGCCCTGATGCGCATAAACTACTGATGGGCACATCCTTGATGTACATACACTGATGGGAACCAGTGGCTGAAAGAGGTACCCTCCATGTGCTGTGGCTCTTATATGGAAAAGAGCTAGCACTGGGTGTTAGTGTGGAAACCACAGCTTGCTTCATGGAGGAGATAAGACTTAATCTGAATCTTAGAAGAAGGGAAGTCAAACAGCAACAGAGTCCGTGATTTTCCTTCACAACTCTAGTTATGTCAGTTATAAGGCATTATACAAATTACTCCTTCAGTAAGTATCTTAACAAACGTGTGTTAGTTAGGCACAATTTCAGTCTCTAAGAACATGGTATACTACCACCATCAACCAAATTAACCATGCTTTCTGCTGTTAGAATGTATGCAATTTTGGATTCCTGAGCTGATTCTGTACCTGAAACATTTTCATCCTGTTTCCTTTTGGATTAAAAACTATGAAGGACAGACTATTCATTATGAAGGCAGAGTTCAAGGTTTGTACTGTCCATTACAACCACTGATTTCATATTGTTATCAAATTTCTGGATTTGCAGATGGTAGTTGGTCTTGGTGTTTGCCAGACCATTGCTCTTGTGACTGACCAATCCCAGAGAGAGAAGGTTTAAAGGTAGAAGGGTTTATTTAGGTGTGTGGCTTCAGAGGTCCCATTATCGGTGGGCAGCACCAAAGTTTCTGGACCATAGTGAGGCAAAACCATATGACTGAAGGGTATTGTGGAGCAAAGTTTCTTACTTCCTGGTGGCCAAGAAGCATGGGGCAGGGCAGGAAAGAGGAAGAAAAGAGGAGGAGGAGGAGGAAGAAAATAGGAGGAAGAAGAAAAGGAAATGGAGGAAGGAAATAGGAAGAGAAGGAAATGGAGGAAGAAAATAGGAAGAGAAGGAAATGGAAGAAGAAAAGAGGAAGAGAAGGAAATGGAAGAAGAAAAGAGGAGTAGGAAAAAGAGAAAGACGAGGAGGAGGAACACCTAGGGGCAAGACACCCTACAAAGACATGCCTCCAGTTAGCTTTTTCTTCAGCTTCCTAAAGTTTCTACTGCTTCCTGAGATGGTCTCACTAGTCAGGAGCATGTGAAGGTGAGGGGAACATTTTGTATTCACACTTGAACTGTGAATCCCTGAGTCTACCCTTCTCCTCTCCGCCTTCGCAAGCAAGCATGTCTATCCTCTTTAGTCATAGACTCCAGACTCAAATGAACTTCACAGCTTACTGCATGCCGGTTGTTTTGAGTGGTGTACCACCACTCATCCGTGTTAGTTCTGTAGCCGTGATGACATTGGTGCCCTTCCATTCCTGTGATAAAGGAATAGCATACTCTTGTTTTCCATAGAATCTCACCGAGTGAGTGTGTGCACTTTATCTAGATCTTGGACAATTATGAACATAGACACGAAGCTCTTAGTCTGAGTTTGTACATCAGGAATTGGCAATAGCCTCTTTATGTTGTTCTTTCTTAACTGGTATTGGTTTTGAATCCCTTACTGTATTGTAAAAACTTCGTTAGCACATTTTATCAAACTAGAGTTGCAGCGGGAGGGGTGGCAACAGCCTGCAGTGGTGCCCTTCTCTTAGAGAAATGGAGACAGTTGTTATTTCTGACTTACCACCTCAGCCTGCAGAAAACATAGGCTGCGTGTTTGAAATCCAAATGAGTCCCAGATAGTCCTCTTTGAGGGTGGTTGAAGAGAAGGCCCATCTATATGCTCAGCCTCTGTCTCAGGATGAAAGAGAAAAATCTCCTCAGGTAGAGAGAGAAAAAAAAATACAGAGAGAACTTTATCCAAAAGCTCCAGCAGCCCTCGTTTACATGCTGCCTAACTTCTACTGACTTCAGTCGGCTTTGCACTCTCAGCAGGACAAGGCTGGCTTCAGGATACAAATGATAACTTCACTAACAGTATTACAAGGGATCAAGGCATTCATAATGAATTTAATAACACAGTTTCGGAAAGAATCATTGGATGTCAGCGTCTTAAAAATTCCATTATCTGAGTGAATCAGATCTTGTTCTGAAGATCAGAGATGTCCAAGTGAGGCACATATAGAAGTGTGCATTTGCTCGAAGCTAGAACTAAACAGGGAGGGAACGATGTGGCCCTTGAACATTTCTGCAGCTGTGTTGGAGAACTGAAGTATCTGGATCTCAAATTAGGAATCTGAATTTTGACAAACTTGTTAAATAACTAATTTAAGCTTTTTTAAAATGTCTTACTCTGTGGCAAGTGATGAGTGATTGTGTGTGTGTGTTGTGCCTTTGTGTCTTTTAGATAATGAATTAGGCCAGTAGACTGAAGGAGCTCATGTACAATGTGTTCCTACCTCTGCAAAAGGAGACCTAGCTCAATATGAACTTGCTAAAACAACCAGAAAGTAGCATCTAACATTTAATTAGGAACTGTCCACTGGGTTGCTATCAAAAAAGAGCTCTTCACTTGAGTAATATCTTTGTGGTGTTTGTCATCTGTTCATTTAAATCCTTCTCATCCTGATGTCTGTTTTGTGAAGTCTGGAACTACCAGCACTTTGGACCAGCCTGGTTTGTGAACTGCCCTGTTCAATAAACTGATGAGAGACATCTTTTATCCTCTTCTAACAGTTCAACTGCAATCACAGAATGCAAGAAACTGAGCAAAACCAAAACTGGATGAGAAGTTTTACAGGGCCAGAGAGATGGCTCTGAGGTTGAGCATTTGCCCTGCAGTAATGAGGGATAGAGGTTTGGATCTTAGATAGGAAGATCGCTGAGGTTTGCTGGCTTCCAGGCTAGCCAAGAAATATGATCCTTGAGTTCCTGGAGAAACTCCCTCAGAGGAGTAGTGTAATCATGTTAGAGGAGGACACCATCTTTTAGCCTTTGTGTTTAGGATAGCTACATCATGCACAAACATACACATGAACACTCTTGCACCCACACCCCATGAGAAGATGAATGAATGAATCACTCAACCAATCAGTCAGTCAATCAACCAGGCAGTGGTTCTTGGACTTTTCCCATTCCCTGGACTGTACTCTAGGGACTTTTTCCAAGATGTCCATGTCTATTTCGATTGTGTTTCTGTTGGTGTGACAGTGTTGGTAAGTCTGAATTGTTAGGTGTGGGTTTTATTGTATTCTACCCAGATATAAACTGGGTTCTTCATTAGATGTTTTCCATATCTGAACACTCTGGTATGATCAAGGAGTAAACCAAGATCACACACTTCAGGCAAGAGTATCAGTGTTTTCATGATTTCTTTTGATCCTACTTGAATAGCTGTGCTCAGGAGAGAAGGCTCAATCCTTTTCAACTCAATTGTGTAAGTCAG